>JBAKBP010005676.1:0-119187 GCA_037953745.1 Lithodes maja | reverse complement strand
GTAAGCTTAATTCAAAGAAAATGAAAGAACTCGTAAGTATTAATATAAAACAATAGTATTACTTTCATCATAACCCAATTACTTAAAGAGTTGCTTTAGTCCACAAGTTAGTCAACTAAAATAGTTAAGTACATAATAATAGCGTTAACGTTACTTCGCAATCAAATAGTTAAGTACACAATAATAGTAGCGTTAACGTTAATTCGCAATCAAATAGTTAAACACATAATAGTAGCGTTCACGTTAATTCCCAATCACATATCTCACTAACCAACATAACGTAAGTGTTTACACCGAACACACTTAACACACATTTATATAATCTGACTGACAGTCACAATCCCATTATAATACTTCACCCCGTCTTCCTCCAGCTGCAAGTTCACCTTCCCCAACTCCAAATGAGACTGATTTGAATGCCCACAACTCGGGTCTTATATACCAAACAATGATGGTGTAGGAACGAATCAGGAGGCGAGTGATGGTGCGCGCCCCTATCATAGCTCCTCGAGTTGCATAGCAGGTGCCTGGTCCAATCACAGCTCCCGGCGTCGATCATACGTCATAGCATCGTGGCATCGAGATAGTTTGCAGGGTCCCCTATGACGCACGCAGGTGTGAAGGCTTGTTTGCAGGTATGCGGGCGAGGTAGTTTCCCCACTCGCTTCACCGTTTGGGTAGTTCGGCTCCTTCAACTCTAATTCTAACTCTTAAATTAACATACAGGGCTCCGTATGTCAGACCTCCCCCCTAGAAAAGAGTTTAAGGAGTACAGTACATAATATTAAACAGAATACATAAATAGATTCACCACCAGATTGGCAACAGCAAGATTATAATGAGGATATAATAAGGATATCACCCAAAGTAGGCAACGTCTCCAGGTACCACATCAGAACATAGCCGGAACGTAGCTGGAGCGTTATTCGAACTGCAAGGCATCTCACAGCTGAAGGCTTAAAAGCGCACTACAAAAGCATGATATTTACCTCGCTACAAGGGAGAGCTAATTGCCAAAATCCTCTCATTAAATTAAACTTACTGCTGTATGAGGCCAACCTGGTAAATGCAATCTTTGATCCGTGGCAGTGGGTATGTATCGTTCTTTGTGACAGCATTGACTTGCCTATAGTCCCTACAAAACCTATGGCTCCCTTCTGGCTTTGGCACAAGTATGACCGGACTACTCCACTGGCTGAAGGCCCTTGTGATCAGCTGGTTTGAAAAAATTAAGTAAAGCTCGACCTGCAGTATACTCCTGCGTTGTGGCGAGACACGGTAGGGGATAGTTTAATGGGAGTTGCATCCCCTACGTCGATGTCGTGCACGGCCAAAGAAGTGAGCCCTGGAGTATCACGGAACACACTGGGAGACTGAGATAAAACAGAGATTAGTTGGTTCGCTTGATCAGAGGGAAGATGACATAGTTTAGATGGTAATTCCCTCCAAGCCACTGAATTATACTGAAAGTTGGATAGGCTACATGACAAGTCAAAGTCTGCATGGATACCTTCAGGCTCTGGAACAGTCTGTTGCGAGTCAGTAAGAGAACTGAAAACTTCGTCCGCACCAGGCTGTTCACAGGTCCTGACATTCACTGCCACAGTGGGAGAATCTGGAAGAGAGGAATCAGGGGACCTATGGTAGGGTTTCAACATATTTATATGGAATACTTGCGTGGGCTTTCTCCTGTCTGGGGTAGTTACTAGATAATCGGTAATGCTCACCCTCCGAATGATCTTATATGGGCCTCTGAACTTGGCAGATAATGGTTGGCCAAAAAGGGGGAGCAGGACCAAAACCTCATCACCGGGCTGAAACTCCCTCTCACGGGCTTTTCTGTCATACCATTTCTTCATGGAGCTTTTAGCCACGGTCAGGTTTTGAGCGGCAAACTCACATGAGGATCTCAGCCGGGTTTTGAAATCTGAAACATACTTGAGGAGGTTTTGGTTCCCCTCCTGGCCAACTAGGCTATCCTGCAATAGTTGCAAAGGACCTCTTACCTGGTGACCGAAAACTAGCTCATTAGGGGAAAAACCCAGGGATTCAGTTGGAACCTCACGAGTAGCAAATAAAAGAAAAGGTACCCCCTTATCCCATTCAACTCCGGTCTCTGTACAATATTTACGTAACATTCCTTATAATGTCTGATGATATCGTTCGAGAACCCCTTGACTCTCTGGGTGGTAGGTGCTAGACTTAACATGCTCGATACCCAACTCCTTCAGGGACTGCTGAAAAATGTTAGAGGTAAAATTAGTTCCTTGATCACTTTGCACCTCATGGGGGAAACCCATTCTGGTGAAGAATTTGAGCAGTTCCTTGATGACAGTTGGAGCAGAGGTAGTCCTTAAGGGTATAGCCTCTGGGTAGCGAGTTGCCATGTCCATGATAGTTAATAAATAAATGTTACCTTGGGAAGTCTTAGGCAATGGGCCTACAATGTCCACTACCACCCGAGTAAAAGGATTCTCGAAAACGGCAAGGGCACCAGAGGATGTACAGGCACCTTCTGATTGGGTTTTCCTGTCATCTGGCAAGTGTGACACACTCTACAACACTCCACTACATCTGCACGCATTCCTGGCCAGTAAAAGTGGGCTCTGATTCTGTCTAGAGTTTTTCTCACACCTAGGTGTCCTGCCAATGGTACACAATGTGCCATTTCCATGATATCTCTACGACAAGGTTTGGGGACTACTACTTGATGGACGTCCCAAGCCCCGTCATCGATTGGTCTGTGTGGCGGTCTCCATCTTCGCCACAATACTCCTCCTTTGAGGTAGAAACATTCACCACCCTCCTTCTCACATTCCTCTTCACTCACGGACCTGGCAGCTAACTCCTTGCATTCACTATCATCTCTCTGTAGCTCTACCAGGCCACTAGGACAATTTGGAGGAGTTTCATGGTCATCGTTAGGGTCAAGATGAGCCATAAAGGTGTCAGATAAATCCACCTCAGTCACATCATCAGGCACAGTAGGAGCGTCATTCACACTCTCATCATCCCTTTCATCAACTCTTACATTCGGTACATTTCTGTCTGAGGGAACTGCTACTTGAGACATTGAACGTGTGACAGCACACACAGGGAAAACAGTTGGCATCTCCTTTTCGAGCTCACCGGTTAGTGGCTCGTTAACAGGGGAAAGTGACAAAATGGGGTCTGGTCGGACCTTCTCACCTGCTACATCATTCCCCAAAAGGAGCGTTACCCCAGGCACAGGGATATCTTGGGACCTACACAAAGCTATGGTGGCCTCACCCTGTAGTAACTCCCATTCAATTTCGCCTTTTACCAAGTATGCATAAAACTGGCCTCCAGCACCTCTCATTACAACTGGTTCGCCAGGTGGGCACTCAGTGTAAGGATTCACCATGAGGGTGCTAGTAGAACCTGTGTCTCTCAGAATTTTTACCTCATGCATACAACCATTTAATCTCACGTTGCCAGATGAAATAAAGGGACGGTAACTGTCCTGCACTGATGGTGAAATTATTATTGGCTTAACCCTAGTGGGTTGCACCACACATGCTACTACACCCCTGTCTAGATGTTTTACGTTAGCTGCTAGGTACTCCTTCTGTCGAGAGTCCTGCATTAAAGGAACTTTTGGTGCTAGGTACTCCTTCTGTCGGGAGTCCTGCATTACAGGCACATATGGAGTTCGAGATACGGCAGCAACTGTCTGCCCCGATCTCTCGGTTCTCTCCTTGGCCCAGCACTGATAAGCTAGGTGGCCTCTCTTGCCACAAAAAGTACATACTTTAGGGGATACGGGAACGTTCCCTCTTTGAGCATTACTATTAGTTTGGGGGCCCACCTCTGTTACCATTGCCCTGAGTCGCATTTTTAGTTGGGGGAACAATTCGGTTTTGGCTAGCTGGGGAAGACGTTATAGGCTTGTGACTGGGTCTGTCAGATTTGTGATTGGGATACTTAAAATTAGAGCTAGAATTATCGTAGGCTTCTTTCCACGAAATTTGTTGTTGAGCACGTATGTGTCAGCCATGTCAGCAGCGTCGGCAAGACAATCTACCTTTTTCCCCTTTAAATGATAGGATACAGAAGAATCAATTTTCCATAGGAAATTTTCTAACAGGACCAACTCCTTCAGATCGTTGTAGCTTGTGACTTTCTTACTCTTGACCCAATGATTGAAAGTTTTAGTCATGGTCCTGGCAAATACCTTATGGGTTTCTTCTACTTTCTTCTGGTTTTTACGGAAAGATTGCCTGTAAGCCTCAGGCTGCAATTGATAGGTTTTTAGGATAGCTGCTTTGAGATTGTCATAATCCTGCCTAACTTCTGCTACTTCTGACAAATACGTGGCTCGAGCCTGCCCTGTCAAAACAGTTTGCAACATAAAAGGCCATTGATCTCTTGTCCACTTCATACCTCCAGCAACTTCCTCAAACAAAACAAAGAAATCCTGCACATTATCCTCAGTGAAAGGTGGAATGACACTAGTCATAGTCAATCCCAGAGGGGGAGCAATTTCGGGAGCATTTGTATTGACATTTAGTTGAGCCGTACGATATTGATATTCACATTGTTCGGTCGTTGCACTGGCATTTATTCTGGCTAGTTCTATACTTGCGTTTGCTTGTTCGGCATTTGCTCTGGCTTTTATGCTGGCTTCTTCGGTATTTGCTCTGGCTTTTATGCTGGCTTCTTCGGCATTTGCTCTGGCTTGTTCGGCATTTATTCTGGCTAGTTCTATTTTTAGTCTGGCTAGTTCCAGTACTTGATCACCGATCAAACCAGGTGGCAATTGTTCATCAAGTGGGCTAGGTATCCCACCAACTGCTCCGTCACCCTCCCCGCCTTCTACAGGGAACAGGTGGGTCTTTATGGTCTGAGCCACTTCTACTTTGGACATGTTTGAGACAGTTAATTGGAGATGTGAGGCAAGCACTTTCAGTTCAGATTTTGACAGACAGTCAATATCAGGGGCTGTGGGTTCTGATTCTATGAAAACTCGAGCATCTTCTTAATTAATTAGTTGAGGCATGATTAATATTTGTTTTTTATGTAGTGAAACGTTAATGAAACTGAGTGAAACTGTATGAAACGAATCCTGGCGAGGTCGCCACTCTTCTGTTACGTATCTTGATCCTCAAGTGGTTAACTTTATGAATCTAGATAGCACAGAGATATATATTAAGGTATCAGTCAGCTGAAGGCAAAACAAAAGTAAAATCTAATAAAGTTATTTCCTGTTGTTGCTTCCTTTCCTTTTGGATCTTAGGACTTAGTATCCTTTATCGACTGATACTCTTTAATTATGAAAAATACTGAAACTAATTAAAGTCATGTAGTATTTATAAAGAATTATTATTTAACCGAAGCTTAGTAGGCTATGGTTATGAACCGAATAAGTTATATCTAAAGAAGGACTATTAATTCTATAAAAAGTCTTGAAAGATAAATATTAAAGTAAGAATATTTCAGTCTCTTACCCTTTTTGAAATGAATAGATAGTTTTCTTATATGTCCTTTTATTTATATTTAATTTAATTATTCTTGGTTCTTGTCTTACGTTAATAGAATTATATTATTATTATCATCAGGAGTAATATCAAAGTCACATAAAAAGTTAGATATATATTTAATAATTAGTTAAATGTATTTCTTAACCACGTAACATTGGTTTGATTATGAGTAAATAAAGTTACAGGATCGTTTCATAGATTCGATTCAGGTCTCACTCAAATAATATGAAAAGCAAAATATAATATTTTGAAGCAAAAGAATTTTCTTCAGCTTAGGAAATCACTATAAGTAATATTAACACAGCCATGTTAGTCTAAGGCGATATTACTAATATGAGACAATAGCATCACCGTACTAAGCACCGTTAAGCAATGTAAGCTTAATTCAAAGAAAATGAAAGAACTCGTAAGTATTAATATAAAACAATAGTATTACTTTCATCATAACCCAATTACTTAAAGAGTTGCTTTAGTCCACAAGTTAGTCAACTAAAATAGTTAAGTACATAATAATAGCGTTAACGTTACTTCGCAATCAAATAGTTAAGTACACAATAATAGTAGCGTTAACGTTAATTCGCAATCAAATAGTTAAACACATAATAGTAGCGTTCACGTTAATTCCCAATCACATATCTCACTAACCAACATAACGTAAGTGTTTACACCGAACACACTTAACACACATTTATATAATCTGACTGACAGTCACAATCCCATTATAATACTTCACCCCGTCTTCCTCCAGCTGCAAGTTCACCTTCCCCAACTCCAAATGAGACTGATTTGAATGCCCACAACTCGGGTCTTATATACCAGACAATGATGGTGTAGGAACGAATCAGGAGGCGAGTGATGGTGCGCGCCCCTATCATAGCTCCTCGAGTTGCATAGCAGGTGCCTGGTCCAATCACAGCTCCCGGCGTCGATCATACGTCATAGCATCGTGGCATCGAGATAGTTTGCAGGGTCCCCTATGACGCACGCAGGTGTGAAGGCTTGTTTGCAGGTATGCGGGCGAGGTAGTTTCCCCACTCGCTTCACCGTTTGGGTAGTTCGGCTCCTTCAACTCTAATTCTAACTCTTAAATTAACATACAGGGCTCCGTATGTCAGAATATATATATATTCACTTTTTTACAGAGTTATTGAAGTAGCAATCATAAGCCAAAAGTCCTTAGCGCATAGTTGGTTCTGTGTTCTGTACATAAACAATTCTTGATCTAATAGCATTGATATCATTTAGCAACAAGTTGATAAATCCATACTCATGTAGGATTATTTTTTCTACATCCTTTACAAGAAAAGATCTATGTATCATGTAATAAATGTTCTTCTCTATATATAGATAGATATATATATAAATAGATAGATAGCTACATAGTGATAGCTAGATAGACAGATATATAGACAGATAGATAGATAGATAGATAGATAGATATATAGATATAGAACCATTTTTTGTATATCACCCCTCTTGGTCAATATCCTGTGTCTCTCCATTCTTATATCTACCCTCCATCTCAGGGTCTCTATGCAAATATTAACATCCGTCTCTCCTCTATGTCTATACCCCTTTGTTCCTTCGCTCCTCCATGTATCCTGTGAAGCCAATATATGACCCTATGTGTCTGTCTTATAACATCTCTTAATTCTCTATATGCATGCATTAAATCCATCTTTCCTCTTTCTGTATCCACACTTGATTATTCACTCCTCTTTGTGTTCAAGGAAACCAATGTATAACCCTGTGTTTGTCTTATATCATCTCATATTTCTCCCTATATATGCATTACCATACGTCTTCATCTGTCTCTATACCCCTTTCATTCCTTCGCTCCTCCATGTACCCGGTGAGACCAATGTATAACCCTATGTGTTTGTCTTAGAACATCTCTTATTTATCTATATACATGCATTAAATCCGTCTCTCCTCTACCTCTATGCCCCTTTGATTCCTTCGCTTCTCCATATCCTAAATGAAACCCTGTGTTCCATAAAAACAAATGTATACAAATTATGATCCTATGGCCTATATATTAACCCTTATTTTTAAATATCAAGTTCGATCATTTGTATCATAATTTATTATTCTATGCCAAGTGAAGTTTGCCGAGATTGTGTGACCATTGCAGTCAGTCTGATTGTTTGCAAGCAGTATTTTTCCAAAACTAAAGGACGGATGTTGATGTAGTTTTGTCAGTACATTAATTAGATACCAGAATAGAAACTAGTAATTTTTAACCATAACTGGTTGACTCACTTACCTCACCCCCTCCCTCCTCTCAAACACACACACACACACACACACACACACACACACACACACACACACACACACACACACAGATTGGTTACGATTGCATTACCCCAATTGGAATTTCAGTAACTTAGAAATCAACCCATAAAATATAGCACGCTCCTATCTCTTTAATGCACGAACATAAATTAATTACATTTGGTCGTTGCATTCTAGGGTATGAAAAAGGTATACAAGATCATTGGGTATGCAAGGGATCTCAAGAAGGGGTTCCAGTCCTGACACTGTTCATGACTTACTGTGTGCTGGCATAATAATCTAGAAGGGTTGATAGTCTGTGAAGTACCGGTACTATTTAAACTAACTACTATGAGTTTCAGAGGCCGTGTTACATCGTTTTTCGGGAATAACTTATTAACAAACAGTTGGATCAGTATGATATTTTGACACAGCTTCTTTCACACCGTGCCCTAATTTTCGTCAATATAGTGCATTACAAAACGTGTAGAAATAAGCCACTTGTCCCTGTGTCATGAGGTTAAAGTCACACATTAATGACTAAGAAACGGACAAGCTACCGTGGCTTACCTGTGAGAACCACCAAACCATTATTGCTCCTCCATCAAACACGGTAGTTATCAGCCCCCACCCTACCCTATTATCGCCTTTAAATTCAAGTTATCTGTCAATATCAAAATAGAAATATACAGAAATCCATACGTTTTGTATATTTATACTTAATGATGAATGATGAATTCAGTAACAGCGACCATCGTACGATAACTTTTAGTTTAAAGTTTAATAGTAACGAACCAAATAGCAGCATCGAGAAAGCCCCTAATTTCAAGCAAGCAAAGTTTCGTAAACTTAGAGCAATGTTTAAAGAAACTGACTGGAGCTTATTAATTAACAAAAACGACATAAATACATCTTGGGAATCATTCGCAACCACTTACCTAAAAGCAGTGCAAAACTGCATACCATCGAAAATACGGCGTCCAGGCCATAATGATAACCCCCAAATGTGGAATAAAGACATTTCAAACTGTCTGCTTGCTAAAAGGTTTGCTAATGATAGATTAAAATCCTCACAATATGACGAAAAACGGGTGAAATTTGTAGAACTACGACGCAAAGCCAAAAGGTTAATTAAGGAAAGTAAAAAGAACCTGGAGTTACATGTTGCGAATCAAAGTAAAACAAACCCAAAAGAATTCTATAGTTATATCAGAAAGAAGAGAGTAGTTACTTCAACTGTAGGACCGTTAGTCGATGAAAATGGAGACTATACCAAAGATGAAGTACAAATGAGTAATGCCCTCAATACCTTCTTTGCATTAGATTTTACAACAGAAGACCTCATTGATATCCCTACAGCATCGCCGATTCAGATAGATAATTCTGATGTTCTAAGCAATATCACCATTACAAAGAGAGAAATATTGAAATCTTTCGATAAACTCAAGGTAAATAAAACGCCCGGACGTGATACAATCTCACCTAGAGTTCTAAAGGAAGCTAAGGATGAGCTCTCCAAACCACTGACATTGCTATTCAATAAAGCCTTGCAGTCTGGAACTATACCTGATCAGTGGAAGCTAGCTAACGTAACACCGATTTTTAAAAAAGGCAGCAAATCCCTACCCAGTAACTATCGTCCAATTAGCTTAACCTCAGTTGTATGTAAAATGCTAGAAACGCTCATAAGAGACAGACTCGTATATCACTTAGAGGAAAATAACATACTTAAAGACACTCAACACAGCTTTCGTAGCAAACGTTCCTGCTTAACAAATCTCTTAGACTTCTTCCACGATATCCTCAACCTCTATGATGAGAGTAAAGCTGTAGATATTATATACCTTGATTTTCAAAAGGCCTTTGACAAAGTTCCCCACAAACGTTTACTGCTAAAACTAAAAGCGCATGGAATACAAGACGGTGTGTTGAAATGGATAGAAAATTGGCTCCGCGACAGAAAGCAAAGAATAGTCATAAACGGTAAGGCATATAAATGGACCAATGTAAGTAGTGGGGTACCCCAGGGATCGGTACTAGAACCAATTCTCTTTCTAATTTACATCAACGACATAGATGAGGGTCTCACCTATACAATCTCAAAATTTGCTGACAATACAAAAATTGCAAATAGCGTACTCTCAAAAGAACAAGTTGACGATATGCAACACAATCTAGATAAGTTGTCACGTTGGGCCCAAATTTGGCAAATGAGTTTCAATGAGGATACATGTAAAGTACTACATATCGGATACCAAAATGAGAAAGCAAACTATTCGATGAATGGCACTCAGCTTAATAATGTAAACAGAGAAACCGATCTGGGAGTAACAATATTGAGTGACCTAAAACCGAGTCAACAATGTTCAGAAGTTGTTAAGAAAGCAAACAAAATAATTGGCTTTATAGGCAGCTCATTTGAGCATAAATCCAAAGAAGTTATCCTAACCCTTTACAATTCCTTAGTCTGCCCTCTTCTGGAATACTGCGTTCAATCCTGGTACCCTTATTACCAAAAAGATATAGACAAGCTAGAACGAGTTCAACGTAGAGTTACTAAAATGATACCTAGCCTAAAGAACAAACCATACGAGGAGCATCCTAGAGAATTAAATGTATTTCCTTTAACCCAGTGCAGATTAAGAGGTGACTTAATTCAAGTGTTCAAAATCATCAAAGGCATCGACAATATGAACTGTAGTGAGTACTTCACTATCGGCCAATCTAACTACACACGGGGAAACGGTTGCAAAATTATTGGTAAATCTTTTAACTCCCACGAATCTAAGAATTTCTTCTTCAATCGAGTTGTCAACTTGTGGAATGGGCTTCCCAGAGACGTTATAGACTGCACCACCGTTGATTCATTTAAACTTCGCCTAGAGAATATCTTGCATCAAACCCGCGACTGACTGCGTTTGTAAATGAATAACTTTATTTTATCCCCCCCTCAGTTACTAACCCATTTGTCCCCTACTAACTTCCTAATCTTGCCACGGACATTAGTTCCAGGGCAGTAGTTCCCTTTCCAATGTTTCCTTACCCACTCTAAACCACTGGTTGGACAATTGATCCTCAGTGTTTTGGAGGACAAGCAGCCTAGAAGGGTCACCAGACATGTTGTTGCTTGATATCCTTTGTACTCCACCCCTTTTCTTTCCATTTTCTACTACTCCCTTCCCCCCTTCCTCCCCTCCTCCCACCCCCCTTATCTCCATGTTCTACTACTCCCTTCCCCCTTTCCTCCCCTCCATCCCCTCCTCCCACCCCCCTTATCTCCATGTTCTACTACTCCCTTCCCCCCTTCTTTCCCTCACTTATCTCCTACCCTTCCTTCCATCACCCCCACCCACCCTTCTCTCCCTCCTCTTCTTCCACTTTCTCCCTTCTGCCCCTTAACCCCTTTTGTACCGGTGTCGTTCTTTTTATTAGATTCTGGTAACTATTAGATACTTGTATTCAGCTTAGGAAGGACGTTTACCAATGAAAAGGCTACAAAGTATCTCAATTTGTCCTTATAGCTACCATATATCCTTCCTAAGTTTCATAAAATCGACCAAATGTAGAGGAAGTAAAAGCAAAAGACGTCGCCGGTACAGAAGGGGATAAAACTCCCATCTCCCCCCCCCCCCCCCCCTCCCAATGTGTTGATCCCAAAGTGTGTAAGCCCGCTCCAATCCCTCCCTCCCCCCTAGCCCCCTACCCACCCCAATGTATTGCTGCCAAAGTGTATAAGCCCGCGCCCGCCCGAGTGTATAGCCTCAATTACCCGCCCTGCCGCCCACGCTCTCGTTAAATGTATCACTACCGGCTTTTTAACTCCTTTAATATGATGTGGGGGGTTGGTGAGGTGGTTGAAGGGGGTGATGAGGACTGAGGCTAGGGAGGATAGATATGATGGGGTGAGTTGGGATAGAGGGAGTGGGGGGGAGGCAGAACAAGGGGAATAGATTAGGGTGGGGGCTAGTGGGGAGGTTAGGAAGGGAGGGTGAGGGGTGAAGAATAGTTTGAGGAATAATTTTGGGATAAGGAGGAAGAATATGATGGAATTGGTTGGGATGGAGGGAGTGGGGGTCAGAATAAGGGTGGGAGAGTAGGGTACGGGTAGGTGGGGAGATTAAGGAGGGATGGGGGGTGAGGAGAGGTTGTGTCGGCCGTGGATGAAGTGGAGAGGAAGGAAAAGACGAGGTGGGTAGGGATGGAGAGAGTGGGGAGCAGAAGAAGAGCAGGAGAGTAGGGTGGGGGTATTTAGGAGGTTAGGATGGGAGGGTGAGGAATAGTAGGTGGAATAATTATAGGTTGGGATAAAGATAGTGTGGGTCAGAAGAAGAGGAGGAGTGTAGGGTGGGAGTTATGTAGTGTTACGATCCAGGTTCTCAAAGACACAGGGCTCTTCAACATTGGACTAGATAATGGCAAAAAGTAACAACGGTAACACTAGATCCAACCCCTGCCTTAAACACTGGAAAACAAAACACCATTACCGCCCTGAGTCGTGCCTGGACAACGAGGTATCCTATGACTCGGTAACTGGTGCACACACACTAGGCTGACGCTCAATGAAACACCCTATTCTCAAACAGTAAAAGATTACTCGATTATGTTACACAAAGAAAAGATAGTTAACGTGATTAATTAACGTTACGGTAGATACTCAAATAACTGGCACTCCTGTATTAAAGAAAGTGCAATGCTAGTCCTGCAACATCAACTGGAAATTTCTGAAATAAGTCTGATGCTGGGAAGATGTTCGTAAAGAATCTTGAACAATTATAATGCAGAATACGGGTCACAATAAATGCTAGGACATATAGTAATAATGGGCAGGCGAATAATAAAGACTGTGCAAAGGTAGTAATGCTCGACAACTAAAGAAATGCTTCGTGACACAACACAGCCTACTCGGGTTGTGCAACTCAACAACAACCTCGGCTCAAAAGTGCAGTGAATAATAATGCTGCATACATATAATAATGGGTCTTATCTCTATCCAGTGTCTGCTCAGTTAATAAAGTCTAGCTGGGGTATCAAGGCAGGGCAACAATGGGAGAGCATGCGGCTCGTAGCCTAACGTTGTCCAAGGGTGGTATAATGAAGATTACGTTATATGACGGGGATGCTCTCTTGATAAATCTAGGTCTCTAGTACCTAGCTCTATCCTGGCGATCCCTCAGAAGTCAACACAAAGAGGCAGCACTATGTTGTGAGGGATAGGCTATGGCCCTCTCACACCACAGCGCTGAGCTCGCAAAGTAAACCAACCCGAAGACAACTTAGGCTCCCACAGTACCTGTCGATGTCGTCCAGAGCTTAGCCAACACTGCACACCTCGGAGACAACGACACAGTAACCTTACCCCTAGTCTAGCTTTAGATAACCAAGCAGAATCACTCAACACCTTGCAAGGGAGACATATACCGGTCTACAACCTTCCCGAGAGAGGACACATACGGAAAAGTCCGTCTCTCTAAACCTCAATAAAGCATAATACCTCCTTAACCTAATACATGGAAATATCTGAGAGCTTCGCGTACAATACGACTGGTCGACGGTGAACGTCTATGCTGAAACCAGAAGGGATGTTGAGTTTAATAAAGATTAGAGAATGAGAAAGGAGAAGTCGAGAGAGAGAGATAGTATGCAAAGTCGTAAGTATGGGGGACATAATTGCAAAGGATGTAGGTGATATGCGTGTCAGGCAAGCTCTGAGCTGGTAAAGAACACGAGGCAGCGACGGGAAGGGACTAGTTGACCACCCGGCGGCCAACGCCGTCAGCGCCTAACCGAGCCGCGTCATAGCTCACCTCGCTGCCGGGTGTACTCCCTCACACTCTATTGCTCGCCTCCTACACAAGCAACATTTATATTATAGCGAATATAAAATATAAGACGCGGCCACAGACCAAAACAAAGACCATTTCTAAACTGTATGTGGCAACACGACACTAATGAAATAAAGCAGATCATTCTAGGACAACTGTAGCCTATCCCCCCATCCTGGCGAGCGCTAGCGAGCTGCAATGCCCCACACAACTATTCTGCTAACGCCGGGAGGCGTCACACCCCCCCCAAGATATGGGACACTCAACCATGAGCCCATATCTTAACAAGCAGAATGTCGCTAGAATCTGCCACTCCTAACCACTCTGCCACTCATGGAATGCAAGCTCAGTCTCCTCAAAAAAATTACAACAACATTTTTATATAAAAAAATCTTATCACCCTTCCCAAATATAATACATTAATTCACAACATTGTGCTCCCAGAGCGAGCTTTAAGAAGCACAGCCTACTGAGGGAAAATCATCTGCACTCAGTACTCAGCTACAATATTATCTTAAAATTAATTATTAAAAAGAAAGAGTTTTTATTTAATTTTTCATATTTTATTTTAATGTTGTTTTTGGCGGCTACTATAGATGTAGCCTAATTTTCTTCTAATCAAAGCCAACAACTCCTGCCCTGCGACCCTACGCTGATGCTACACACGCGAGCCAACAAGCACCAGCGCAAAAATACACTGCGAGCCAAAACAGGAGGCTATACCAACATACTGTGGTAGCCTACCCCGGATCCTCCACCCGCGACAAACAGTCCGCAATCACATTCTCACAACCGGCAATATGGCGAATGTCTAAGTTGTACTCTTGCAACATGAGCGACCATCTGGTCAGCCTCATATTCCAGTTGTGGAATTGATTGAGGAATTTAAGCGGGTGGTGGTCGGTATACACTACCACGACAGGCCCATATGCGGGAACATAGACCTCAAAGTGTCTGAGCGCTAACACGATTGCCAGCAGTTCCTTTTCAACAACCGAATAGTTTTTCTGTGCTGAATTAAATTTCTTTGAAAAGAAACTGACTGGATGCTCAAGACCTTCCTTGTCTGTCTGCAAAAGTACGGCACCAGCCCCTACTCCGCTGGCATCAGTCGCCAACTGAAATGGTCGTTCAAAGTCCGGGGCCCTGAGGATAGGGTGAGTGCATAAAAGGTGTTTAACTACTCGAAACGCCTGCTCACACTCAGGTGCCCAGCGGAACTTTTTATCTTTGGCTAGTAGATCTGTCAAAGGAGCTAACACAGTAGAATAGCCTCTTATAAAGCGGCGGTAATACCCAATCATACCCAAAAATCTCATGATCTGCCGCTTGGTGGTCGGCCTGGGGAACAAGTCGATAGCCTGTATCTTCTGTTGGGGCGGGCTCACCTGCCCTAACCCAACCACAAATCCCAGATACTGCACCGTGGCTTGCACAAAGTCACACTTGCCCAGATTAACCACCAAGCCTGCTTTACTAAGTTGACTAAATAAGGCTTCTATGTGCTCACAGTGACTTTGGAAATCGTTGTCATAAATGATCACGTCATCAAGGTAGACAGTACAGTTTGGGATGTCTGCTACGATGTCGTTCATTAAGCTCTGGAAAGTGGCCGGTGCATTTTTCAGACCATATGGCATCACGTTGCAACGGTAAGTACTGCCATCCACCACAAACCCGCACACCTCTTTAGCCCGCTCAGACAGTGGTACTTGCCAGTAGCCTTTGACGAGGTCTACCTTGGTTAAGTACCTTGCTTTCCCGATCTTATCCACACTGTCATCCACCCGGGGAAGAGGATATGCATTCGTGGGGGTCAACCCGTTCAACCGCCTAAAGTCAATGCAGAACCGAACTTTTCCATCAGGTTTGGGCTGCAGAGTGACAGGAGAAGTCCACCGTACTGCCCCCTTCTCGATCAAGCCTCTCGCCAGCATATACTCCAGCTCATCCCTGAGCGCTGGGAGTTTAATGGGTGGCACCCGATAAGGTATCGACTTGAAGGGGGGGTGCTCTCCTACATCGACATCATGCACCGCTTGAGTAGTGAGGCCTGGGTGCTCGGCAAATACAGTGGGGTATGAATCGAACAGGCGCTGCACTGCCACCTGCTGTTCCTCCGGCAGGTGCGCCAGAGCATCATGCGACATTGGCTCGAATTCCCCGCCCACTGATCAGCCGAGACATGACAATCCCAGTTATCATCCACCTGATCATTGCTGCCCCCCTCTCCTTCTCCACCATGACTGCAGCAGGTCAACACAGGGACAGCTAGTGACTCAGGTGGGCGCCTCACATACTCCTTCAACAAATTAATGTGGCATAGTTAGTTACGCTTCTTCCGGTCTGGAGTGGCAATGAGGTAATCTAGATCGGAGATCTTTGACACCACCCGATAAGGCCCAGCGTACTTGGCAGCCAGAGGATGACCTGACAAAGGCAACAGGACCAACACCTCTTGACCTACCTGAAACTCCCGGAGTTTCGCCTTAGTATCGTACCTGTCCTTCATACGGGCCTGCGAACTCACCAAATTACGCCCGGCCAGCTCCAGACTTCTAAGCATTCTCTCTCTGCTCTCGAGGACGTATCTCAACATAGAACATGGCTTAGCGGTACCCTCCCAAATCTCCTTCACCATGTGGAGAGGGCCCCTCACCTGATGCCCGAAAACAAGCTCATTCGGACTGAAACCGAGACTCTCTCCAGGTACTTCTCTTGCCGCGAACAAAACATACAGCAGACCAAGGTCCCAATCCTTTCCGTTCTCTGCGCAGTAACATCGAAGCATGCTTTTCAGCGTGGCGTGCCACCTCTCCAACACCCCTTGACTCTCCGGGTGATACGCAGAAGAGACGACAGTGCTGATGCCATGCTGAATCATAGTTTGTTTGAACAGATTAGATGTAAAATTAGAACCTTGGTCCGATTGCACCTCTTGCGGGTAACCATACCGCGAGCAATACAAGAGCAGGTTCCGGACAACAGTTTTCGCCGTGCCATTTCTCATTGGATATGCATCAGGGTAACGAGTGGCCACATCCATGATAGTTAATAGAAATTTATTACCGGCACTGGTAGGGGTCCGACCATATCAATGATGACCTTACTGAAGGGCGGTCCACTGACAGGAATGGGGTGCAACGGGCTCTCGGAATTGTTTGGTTAGGTTTTCCAACCCTCTGGCACATATGACACCTTGCTATCCAGGTTACCACCTGCCCCTTCAACCCCGGCCACCAAAACAATTTTTCTAAAGCCGCCACCGTTTTTCTCACCCCTAGATGTCCTGCCAGTGGTATGTCATGCGCCAACCTCAGTAGGCTATCCCTGCACTCCCGTGGCACCACCAACTGGTCCACTACTCCGGACCCCTCTTGCCAACTACGTTTAGGGTCTTGAAAACGCCTATAGAGGATGCCTTCTAAATAAAAAAAATCTCCTGGCTGTGCATCGCCGTCCTCGTCGAGCTCTACAGCTCCATTAGCACACGTTTGGAGCTCAGGGTCCTCTAGTTGCAACCGACGTATATCTGAGGGTGCCAAGCGATCTAACTGCTCCCGGAGCAATTCATGACCTTCCCCGATACTGGGCTGCTCCCTCTGTCTCTCTCGATGTACATAACGTTGCTGTCGTGGAGACTCGTCATGCCCAGCCTCGTCACTCTCGATGACAGGCCCAGGGGCTACTCCAGAATTAAGTAATGGTGCTAATACTGAATCACCCAGGAGAGCTGCCGAGTCAAAACTCTTAAAACCAACTCCAGCTTTAGCCTCCTCCTGTTGATCGTTCCTCCGCTGGTCTGAAGACGGAGGACTAGGCTGTGACACTTTAGCTGCCCGAGTTCGGGTGACAACACACGCCATGGGTTGTGTCTGGCACCGCTCGACCCACTCTTGCTCTTCCCTACTCACGTCGGCCGGCCTCTCGGCAACGACTAAGGGTAGAACCTCAGAAGCGGGCATTGCAAAGTCGTTGCCGAGAAGAAGGTCAACGCCCTCCACTGGCAGTTCCTCCACAATCCCGACATCCAATTCACGTGCCACACCATCCACCTCCAACTCCAACCGCACCAGCGGGTATGACCGAGTTGCATTAATACCCTGCACCACTACCACCCGAGCCGCGTTTATAGGGTAGCCAGTCAAGTTTTTCATTAGAGTCTGGGAAGCACCTGTATCACGCAAGACCTCTACTCCATACTTGCGCCCCGCCCACATCACGCAACCCCGCCCTCTATGGTCACAAAAAACATCCTGAGCAGGGTTCGAGCCTCCCAGGTGCTTCTGCATTGGCTGTGCCTCAGCCTCTGACGAACTGCCCCGGGCAAACTCAGACGACTTCGGAGACACACCAATGTTGCAGGCCAAAGACACAGCTGCTGTAGGTGGTTTGGTAGGACAGACTCTTGCAAAGTGCCCCTTTTTATGACAATGATAACACTCCAACTCCCCTTTGGGCTTCCCTTGGTACTGGGAAGGGCCCGGCCCCTTCTTAAACGGGACGGTGCTAGTCTTGTGGTCAGTCTTGGTATCATGGCTCTTGTACTTGTTTGCATAAGGTATATCACTAACTCGGGGGGGGGGGGGGCGTCACGCCCCTTGTTACCTGCCTCACTACGCTGGGCAGACCCGCACCCACGAATTAGTGATAGCCGGAGGTCAGCCATCTCAGCTGCCTCCTGTAGAGTTTTTGGTTGCTTTTCTTTCAGGTTTAACGTCAGGTCGCCGCCCGTGGATTTGAAAAACTGCTCTAAAAGAACCAACTGTTTAATGTCGTCAAACGTAGTAGCTTTCTCCGACCTCAGCCAATTCCCAAAAGCATCGGACAGCTCCCGGGCATGTTCCAAAAAGGTGCTCTCCCGACCCTTGGTAACACCCCGGAACTTCAAACTGTACGTCTCTGGTTGTAGTTCGTATGCTCTCAGGACAGCCTCCTTGAGTTCCTCATAGATAATACAAGACTATAGGCAATGCATCATAAGCCTTGAGTCCCTTGCCCACAAGTCTAGAGGAAACAAGGGCTGCCCACTTCTCCCCAGGCCACTGGTGTTCCTGGCACTTCTTCTCGAATCTCATGAAAAATTCGGTGACACCCGACTCATCAAATACAGGGACTAGCTTCAACAGGTGCGACAAAGATTGGTCCCGATGTCTGTTACCTCCCCCAATATTTTGCCCTGTTATCTCCACTCGAGATCTCTCCAGCTCCCTGTCAGCCCGATACCTAGTAGACTCTGCCTGCAGTTCAGCCTCTCGTATAGCTGTTCTCTCTGCAGCCTCAGCCTGCACACTAGCCTGTCTCTCGGCAGCCTCAACCTTGGCCATCTCAAGCCGAAACAACAAATCTGGAGTCAACCCTTGAGGAGGGGAAGGTGCATTTAATGGAGAGGGTCCCTGTGATTGAATTCCACGCTGCCATTGACCATCAACTTGGGGGTATGTACTAAATTCAGGCACCCTGACGTTTGATACGGGGGTAGAGTGGAGGGGGGGGCTGGGGACCGGGGCCCCCAGTCGCCTCTCCACCCAGGTCTCTCTCTTCTAAACCCAATATCAAAGTCCTCAGCTGATCTTTCCTCATGCCACTTAAACCCTGGTGACCCTGAAGACCTGCCACACACTTTAAGCCATACTTATTCAGCTTCAACACCCTGGCAGCGGTAAGGGGCACCTCTAAAAATCTTCTAGCACCCTCCTCGCTATCGACTAGCCACTCCACAGGTCTTTCTCCCTCCGAGCCTGTATCGTGACCTGACCCACCACTGTGTTCTGATTCGTCTCCCATTGTGTCCACCAAAAATTCTCACGTTTATAAAAAAAAAGAAGAAGTACCCAAGCTCCTATGTAGCACTATTCACTTGCCAAAAATGTCTGAAGACTCTCAAGTGCTATACTACTTTGCCAAAAAAAAAATTAATGTGCCCACTATATTCCTCAATAAAACAAATGACCACAACAATCCTGCAATTATCTCTTAGTTCACAAGATCCTGAGCTAGGTCGCCATTTGTTACGATCCAGGTTCTCAAAGACACAGGGCTCTTCAACATTGGACTAGATAATGGCAAAAAGCAACAACGGTAACACTAGATCCAACCCCTGCCTTAAACACTGGAAAACAAAACACCATTACCGCCCTGAGTCGTGCCTGGACAACGAGGTATCCTATGACTCGGTAACTGGTGCACACACACTAGGCTGACGCTCGATGAAACAGCCTATTCTCAAACAGTAAAAGATTACTCGATTATGTTACACAAAGAAAAGATAGTTAACGTGATTAATTAACGTTACGGTAGATACTCAAATAACTGGCACTCCTGTATTAAAGAAAGTGCAATGCTAGTCCTGCAACATCAACTGGAAACTTCTGAAATAAGTCTGATGATGGGAAGATGTTCGTAAAGAATCTTGAACAATTATAATGCAGAATACGGGTCACAATAAATGCTAGGACATATAGTAATAATGGGCAGGCGAATAATAAAGACTGCGCAAAGGTAGTAATGCTCGACAACTAAAGAAATGCTTCGTGACACAACACAACCTACTCGGGTTGTGCAACTCAACAACAACCTCGGCTCAAAAGTGCAGTGAATAATAATGCTGCATACATATAATAATGGGGCTTATCTCTATCCAGTGTCTGCTCAGTTAATAAAGTCTAGCTGGGGTATCAAGGCAGGGCAACAATGGGAGAGCATGCGGCTCGTAGCCTAACGTTGTCCAAGGGTGGTATAATGAAGATTACGTTATATGACGGGGATGCTCTCTTGATAAATCTAGGTCTCTAGTACCTAGCTCTATCCTGGCGATCCCTCAGAAGTCAACACAAAAAGGCAGCACTATGTTGTGAGGGATAGGCTATGGCCCTCTCACACCACAGCGCTGAGCTCGCAAAGTAAACCAACCCGAAGATAACTTAGGCTCCCACAGTACCTGTCGATGTCGTCCAGAGCTTAGCCAACACTGCACACCTCGCAGACAACGACACAGTAACCTTACCCCTAGTCTAGCTTTAGATAACCAAGCAGAATCACTCAACACCTTGCAAGGTTGACATATACCGGTCTACAACCTTCCCGAGAGAGGACACATACGGAAAAGTCCGTCTCTCTAAACCTCAATAAAGCATAATACCTCCTTAACCTAATACATGGAAATATCTGAGAGCTTCGCGTACAATACGACTGGTCGACGGTGAACGTCTATGCTGAAACCAGAAGGGATGTTGAGTTTAATAAAGATTAGAGAATGAGAAAGGAGAAGTCGAGAGAGAGAGATAGTAGATAGTATGCAAAGTCGTAAGTATGGGGGACAGAATTGCAAAGGATGTAGGTGATACGTGTGTCAGGCAAGCTCTGAGCTGGTAAAGAACACGAGGCAGCAACGGGAAGGGACTAGTTGACCACCCGGCCGCCAACGCCGTCAGCGCCCAAGCGAGCCGCGTCATAGCTCACCTCGCTGCCGGGTGTACTCCCTCACACTCTCTCGCTCGCCTCCCACACAAGCAACATTTATATTATAGCGAATATAAAATATAAGACGCGGCCACAGACCAAAACAAAGACCATTTCTAAACTGTCTGTGGCAACACGACACTAATGAAATAAAGCAGATCATTCTAGGACAACTGTAGCCTATCTCCCCATCCTGGCGAGCGCTAGCGAGCTGCAATGCCCCACGCAACCATTCTGCTAACGCCGGGAGGCGTCACAGTAGGAGGTTAGGAAGGGAGGGTAGGGGGTGGGGAATAGTTGCAGTGTCAGTGAATAAAGAAAGGCTGGGGAGAATAGAGCTGATGGGGTGGGCTCTCGTTAAGGGAATCCTACTCGCTTTTTTCTCTTTCTCTCCCTCTCTCTTTGCCTTGTATCCATTTGGCCCCATTCAGCCTAGTGTTTTAAGACGTTTACCCCCATCCAGGTGTCAATATTTTCCTGGCGAGCGGTAGCGAGCCAGCATATATATATATTTTGTTTTGACAGCAAGCTAAATTTGTAATTTTTTCGATAGAAAAATTTCTCCGGCGAAGCCGGATTTATCCATACAATGCTGGCTCGCTATCGCTCGCCAGAAAGAAATCGATTCCTGGATGAGGATAAACATCTTAAAACAGTTGGCTGAATGGGGCCGAATGGATACAAGCCAGGGAAAGAGAGAAAAGGAGAGAAAGCTAAAAAAAAAAAAAACGGTGACTCCTCTTAAATACATCACTACCTACTATTTAACCCCTGTAATAAGATGTTGGGGGTTGGGGAGTGGGTTGAGAGGAGAGGGGGAGGGGTGTTTGGTGAGAGGAGAGGGGGAGGGGTGTTTGGTGAGGGGTGTTTGGTGAGAGGAGAGGGGGAGGGGTGTTTGGTGAGGGGTGTTTGGTGAGAGGAGAGGGGGAGGGGTGTTTGGTGAGGGGTGTTTGGTGAGGAGTTAGTTAGTTAACCCCTTCTGTACCGGCGACGTCTTTTCTATTTAATTTCAGCTACACTTAGACGATTCTATGAAGCTTAGGTAGGATACATAGTAGCTAAAATGATTAATTGAGATAGTATGTAGCCTTTTAATGGGTAGACGACCTAAGCTGAACAAAATCGTCTAATAGTTACCAGAATATAAGGAAAAGTACATCACCGGTACAGAAGGGGTTAATATAGGACTTCAGAGGCTACCATCCCTTCTGGATCATTAAGCCAGCACACTGTAAGTCAAGAATAACGTCAGGACTGGAGCCCCTCTTCGAGATCCACAGTCCCAGCTGGTGAGGAGATTGGAAGGGCTAAAGGGGGGGGGGGGTAGGAGTAGATGGAGTAGGGAGTGGAGAATGGGGGGGGGAGGTAGAAGGGGAAGGTCATAGACTACATATTATAACCTAGACACGAAAGAAGACGCCACAAATCTGTAAATAGTGAGCCGCGCGTTCGAGAGATGGCAGCACGATCGCAAAAGACAATGGGAGGGGAGGATCCCCACAAAGACATTATATTGACTATCCTTGTCCTTGGTCCTCATTAATTCGTAATAATCCCTACCTTGTATAATAACGCTATTAATAAGCAATTGAACATTATCCAGAGACTCTGCAGACATGACATAGTTAAATAGACATAAATAGAGGCTACTGTAAAGGCCAGTCATCGTGTAATTATCGTCATTATGAGGAGGTACACAAGCAAAACTCCTCCAACACCCGCCATTGTTGATGTGAGATTCGGGAGTTACCAACGTCAATGGTGGGACAAAATATCCCTAGATGTCATAAGTATAAATGTCCAGTTTTAGTGCTACTTGACAAATTAACATCTACATAACATGTAACATACTAATATATATTCAAAATTACAATTTAATTATTGTTGTGTTGCTTGAAGGTATACAGCTTGCATCATATATGAGTAGCCTATGTTTTATAGTGTATATGTATACTTAATGTTTTTCATCTTGCTTATATATATATATCTAATTTATACTAAATAATTTACAAGTGTTTTTACCAACATTAATTAACTCTTAAATACGCTCCCTCTTTAATCTATTGCTCCCTCGTTTTGCGGATATTCCCTTAACTTTGGAAACACTGCAGCAAGCTAGCTGGCAGGCGCGCGCGGCGCACAGACTATCTATAATAAGGACAAGCCACTGAGGTGCTTTGCTACAGTACAATACAATAGTGCTCCCACCAAATCCCTAGGATGGGCGGCAAACTAACCGTGTGACGTCACGCTTTCGTATCTAGGTTATAATTATGTAGTCTATGGGGAAGGTGCTATAGAGTAGGGTAAGGGGTGGGGAGGTTAGGAAGGGAGGGGGAGATAGGGGGTAGGAAAAGATGGAGGAAGTAGGGAGAGGAGGATGGGGGGGGGGGGGTAGAGGGGGAAGGTGCTATTGAGTAGGGTGGGGGTTGGTGGGGAGGTTAGGAAGGGAGGGGGAGATAGGGGGTAGGAAGAGATGGAGGATGGGGAGGGGGGAGAAGGGGAAGGTGCTATTGAGTAGGGTGGGGTTGGTGGGGAGGTTAGGAAGGGAGGGTGGTGGGTGAGAAGAAGTTGTTGCGGCTGTGGATAAGGTAGGGTTAACGGGAGGTTGTCGCTCTATCTGGACCACCTTCTCCCTCATTTTTTGCATAATAGTTTCGAGATTTTAAGACGTTCGTTTAGTTAGTTTGGCAATTTTCAGACCTTCCGCCCCATTTCTTCGTGCCATTTAGGTGTCGATATTTTTCCTGGCGAGCGATAGCGAGCCTGTAATTTTAGAAGGAATCGGCCTTCGGCCGGGACATTTTTCTACCGAAAAATTTACAAATTTATCTTGAAAGGGGGTCTAGGGGGTATTTGTTTAAGCTTGATGGAAGTCTAGCGAGGAAACTAAAAAGACCAAAAAAACAAGCACTACCCCCTTAAGGAGGAAGGATATGATGGAGCGGGTTGGGATGGAGGGAGTGGGCAGCGGAAGAAGGGGAGGAGGGATCGAAACCGTGACACTCTGTTTCTTTTCAGCTGACGGTAAATTGAATCCCTTACCAGCTAATTTCTCGATACTTAAGGGGAGGTTTTTAGTTTGGTCCCTAGATATCCTTCAAGCTTAAGATTGCACCCCCTTGAGCCCCTTTCAAGATAAATTTGTACATTTTTCGGTAGAAAAATGTCCCGGCTGAAAGCCGATTCCTCTTAAATTACAGGCTCGCTATCGCTCGCCAGGATAAAATCGACACCAAAATTGCACGAAAGGACTTAAAATTGACGGAAATGGGGCGAAAGTTCTTAAAATTGCCAAACTAATGGGGCGACTGTCTTAAAATCACAAAAGCAATGGGGCTAAACATGAGGGAGAAAGGGGTCCAGAAAAAAATCCCTCTAGTCGATATATCCCCTTGAAGGAACAATATGAAACTAGTATATATTATGTCACTGCATCATCTTCAGACCAAGTTCATATAGTTAGTATCATATTCCACGACAACATCTTCCTAATAACTGAGAAATCTTGATGGGAACTTTGCAATTTACCGTCAGTTGCAAAGAAACCGAGTATAGTTTAACCTTGTTCACCCTCCTATTACCTTCAAAAGTCTATCTAAGATCAAATTATTCAACCCCGATTAGAAAAGACGTCTATTGGTCAACGCTGCCTTGATCTGTTGAAGTTTGGCTAACACTAGACGATTTGTTGAACATTTTATGAAGAACTTAACTCCTTCAATCCGATGACGTAATTCAAATCTTATACTGGTTAACATCAGACGATTTTATGTAGCTTGTAATCTATCTCTAGGTCTCAGTCTCTCAGAGGGGTTAAGGGGAGGTATTTAGTTTGTTCCCTAGACCTCCATCAACCTTAAAATTACACCCCCTCGAGTCCCTTTCAAGATAAATTTGTACATTTTTCGGTAGAAAAATGTCCCGGCCGAAGGCCGATTCCTCTTAAATTACAGGCTCGCTATCGCTCGCCAGGATAAAATAGACACCTGAATTGCACGAAAGGTCTTAATATGGGGTGAAAGTTCTTAAAATCGCGAAACTAATGGGGCAAACGTTTTATAATATCAAAAGCAATGGGGCTAAACATGAGGTAGAAAGGGGTCAAGAAAACAATCCCTCAAGTGGAGACCTCCCCTTAATACGGCCTCAATAAACTCTCTAAATAACGAAGGTCCTTCTTAAACTAATTACAACCGTCTCAGTTTAGCCAGAATCAAAGGTAAAAAGAAGTTAACCCTTAGAAGATGCAATTACACATTTAATTTATTTATTATTATTTTATTTATTTATTTATTTTGTTGCTATTATTACACTATTGTATTCATATTAGGAAGGGTATATGAAGTCAGTGTTAATTGAGTCTGTTTGTATACCCTTATCATTCCCACAGAACCTTCCTAAATGTAATAGTATTGTCTAATGATAGCCAGAATAAACTGCGAAAATGCGTCATAATCTTCAAAGGGTTAAGCACAGTCACACAAAAGAGTGCAAAGGAAGGAAATCAGAGTGGGAGAAGCGGTTGTATGAACGAATAGCTGGCTAGGTGATGTGGGGTTCCCTGGAGAGTTGTACATGGGTGTGTGTGTGTGTATGTGTATGTGTGTGTGTGTGTGTGTGTGTGTGTGTGTGCTTCTGCAAGTGTCTTCTATGCCAGATTAGCTGAACAAATATCGGAGAAAAAGCGCCAGCATAGAAGCCAAGTCATAACTTGGATGAGATGCCGGCTCTCTTTCTCTCTTCTCAGGTCTGCACTCCTATGTCTCAGGGGTACAAGGTCCTCCCCGCTACAGAGGACAAGAGTGAGAGACTTGGACTTTGAAATGGTCGTGGCGGAGGGACGAATTGGGGAACAACTAGGTTGATTGTAGGGAGGTACTGGTACAATAAGATAAACTACAATGTAACTAGAATAAGATAAATTGTACACCACTTTGTAACTGTCACCTTAATAAAAAAAAAAAAAAAAAAAAAAAAAATAGAAGGAAACATGCTTACATTACTGAAATGTTTGTGGACATGCAGTAATGCAAGTAATGGTCACTCTTCTGTAAATCTAAAATGGCTTACTTAAGAATGGGAAAGGGGTGGGACCTTCTATTTTTTAATAATATGTGTGTGTGTGTGAGTGTCAGAGAGAGAGAGAGAGAGAGAGAGAGAGAGAGAGATATAAAACATATTATTTCAAAAATTTAGATATATATACATACTACACAGACCTAGCGATCCCAACAAGGCAGCCCGGCCCTAAAATTAATAAACCCGTTGTTAATAAGTGAACAAGAGAGGAAGTAATATAGATAAAAAAGGCTCTCTCCTCACCCTCCGTTTCCGCCCCCAAGACCCTCCCAGTAGAAAGAGACCATTGCTACTGGGAAATTCAAAGTAAACATTACGATAAAAATATATACTACATAAATATTCTCACCCCAGCCCCTTAGAGATGAATGGCTCTAGTCCATTCATTCTCACCCCAGCCCCTTACAGATGAATGGCTCTAGTCCATTCATTAAGGAGACAGAGGTTATTAAGTTTGGCTTATTTATATACTGTATATATATTAATTTATTTTTTAGTTTTCTCGGTAAACCTTCATCCATTTTTTATAAGAACACTCACCAGACCCACCTCCAAGATAAATTTGTAAAATTTTCGATAGAAAATGCCGGTGTCTCATATAATTACAGGCTCGCTATCGCTCGCCAGGAAAAATTGACACTTAAATGGCACGAAAGGTCTTGATATTGATATAGAAATTGGACGAAAGGTTTCAAAATCGACACACTAATGGAGTGAATGTCTTCGAATCTGAAAACTAATGAGGCTAAACATGAGGAAGAAGGAGGAACAGAAAAACAACCCATCTCCCCTTAACCCGTTCTGTACCGGTGACGTTCTTTACATTTTATTCATGCTATATTTAGACGATTTTGTACAGTTTAAGAAGGTAGTAAAAAGGGGTTACGGTAGGGTTAAAATTAGTTTAGGGCGAGATAGTAACGGGTAGTTAGGGTAGTTAAGTGAGAAAGCGCGGTCTATTAATTGCTAGAGGCCCTTTTTAAACTGAATAAAATCATCTAATAGTAGCCATAATACAGGTAAAAGGACGGCACCGGTACTGAAAGGGTTAACCCCTTCTGTAACGGTGACGCATTTTCGTTTTTATTTCAGATGAATTTAGACGAATTTATGAAGCTTAGGAAGGATAAATAGTAGCTAAGAGGGTTAACTGAGATAGTGGGCGGGTGCCCAACCCTGAAAGGGGTTGAAATAGGGGAGCTATCCCCCCGCCAAAGGCGGCTTTCTAGGGCCTTTCCTAGCTGATGCTGAGAGGATTGGGTTCTAGTCATGTGGTGATGGGCTGGTCTATCAGAGTGAGAGCTGAGCAATCTCTGCCATACCCATAGCTTACTCTGACTTTTCCTTTAACTTATATATTTTCTAGATCTCAAGTGACGGCGTCTCTTCCGTGGATTGACCTCCCAATCTACCAAGATTGGAAACCAAAGCGTCACATTTTCCCCTTGCCCCTCAACTTTCTCTTCATATTTGCTGAGGGGCACAGGGCCCTGGGTGGGGATTTGGTTTCTCGGGCGTTTCCGCACCCTCCTCAGCCCCCCGCCATGGAGTGGCTTCGGTCACCCAGGCTTTATTGTGGTCGGCGGGGAGGGTTCTGTGGGGGCACTCGGTTATGGCCTTGGAGTTGCTCGGGGCCTTGGGGCTGTTCGGCCAGGCAGCTTGGGGAACAACAACAACAACTGAGACAGTCTGTATAGGGGCAAATGTCGTAAACTCTTAACACTAATAGGCTAAACATATGGAAGAAGGTAGTTCATAGACAAAAAGAAAAGAACAAAATTGAAGGAGTTTGTTTTGCACATTTAGTTTGACGATAATAAGACACTTCACCCCATTCAGGTGTCGATTTATTCTGGTCGATAAACAGCGAGCCTGTAACTTAGCAGAAATGGGCTTTCGGCCGGGGACACTTTTATTATGTTACCTCCACCAACCGACTTTACTTCTAAACTCAATTAATGAAATCAACAAATACATGTGGCAGTCCAGGGATTCGAACCTAGGATGCTCACACCGAAATTCAGTGCATTTATCCATTGCGCTACGAAGACAAAATGTACAAATATAGCTTGAAAGGGTTGAAGGAAGTCTTGGAAGGCGTGTAAGTTAGCCTACGTAAAAACTAAATTACGTTGGTCGAAAATGGCAAAAGAAAGTAAAAATGCTCAATAACAATTATACGAAAATATCACAATAACCCACACAACGTCCAATCAAATAGTGTTAAGAATTATGTTTTATATTCTAGATTCGCCTACTTGTGGGGGTGGCGATCTTTTTTCCATTTCTGCGAGTTGTAGATTTGTTTTAAAGGAAAAGAATGCATTAATATAAATTCTGTTGAAGCCTTTTAGTATCATGAAGTGCTCGATTAACTGACTTTTCAATGCCATATTCCTCAATGAGAATATACAGTATATATACAGTATATATATATATATATATATATATATATATATATATATATATAATAATATATACATATATACATACTGTATATACATATAATATGGTGCATTGTTATTGATGATAGGCCTATCTGCGTTGTTGTCCTACGATTGTCAAGAGATTCATTGCTGCAAAGTATTTCATCATCTCTGCTGATATACGATATCAATTTAAACACAATCCTCCTCAAAGATGGGGCGATACTATGAGAGAGAGAGAGAGAGAGAGAGAGAGAGAGAGAGAGAGAGAGAGAGAGAGAGAATTACAGACCAAGTATCTATTTAAAATACAGACAGACAGACAGACACACACAGAAACAGTACACGGAGGATGTTAAGGAATAATAATTACAAATATAACATCTACAGGTAAAATTCAGTACCTCTATATTATTTTCCAGCACTGCATGGCGCTGGTAGTTAATATCCCGTAGACTTATTTTATACGTAATTTAAAACTGCAATATTTTCCTGCCCTTATTATTACTGATGTAGGCAGGAGCTCTATATTACTGATGTAGGCAGGAGCTCTATATTACTGATGTAGGCAGGAGCTCTATATTACTGATGTAGGCAGGAGCTCTATATTACTGATGTAGGCAGGAGCTCTATTACTGATGTAGGCAGGAGCTCTATATTACTGATGTAGGCAGGAGCTCTATATTACTGATGTAGGCAGGAGCTCTATATTACTGATGTAGGCAGGAGCTCTATATTACTGATGTAGGCAGGAGCTCTATATTACTGATGTAGGCAGGAGCTCTATATTACTGATGTAGGCAGGAGCTCTATATTACTGATGTAGGCAGGAGCTCTATATTACTGATGTAGGCAGGAGCTCTATATTACTGATGTAGGCAGGAGCTCTATATTACTGATGTAGGCAGGAGCTCTATATTACTGATGTAGGCAGGAGCTCTATATTACTGATGTAGGCAGGAGCTCTATATTACTGATGTAGGCAGGAGCTCTATATTACTGATGTAGGCAGGAGCTCTATATTACTGATGTAGGCAGGAGCTCTATATTACTGATGTAGGCAGGAGCTCTATATTACTGATGTAGGCAGGAGCTCTATATTACTGATGTAGGCAGGAGCTCTATATTACTGATGTAGGCAGGAGCTCTATATTACTGATGTAGGCAGGAGCTCTATATTACTGATGTAGGCAGGAGCTCTATATTACTGATGTAGGCAGGAGCTCTATATTACTGATGTAGGCAGGAGCTCTATATTACTGATGTAGGCAGGAGCTCTATATTACTGATGTAGGCAGGAGCTCTATATTACTGATGTAGGCAGGAGCTCTATATTACTGATGTAGGCAGGAGCTCTATATTACTGATGTAGGCAGGAGCTCTATATTACTGATGTAGGCAGGAGCTCTATATTACTGATGTAGGCAGGAGCTCTATATTACTGATGTAGGCAGGAGCTCTATATTACTGATGTAGGCAGGAGCTCTATATTACTGATGTAGGCAGGAGCTCTATATTACTGATGTAGGCAGGAGCTCTATATTACTGATGTAGGCAGGAGCTCTATATTACTGATGTAGGCAGGAGCTCTATATTACTGATGTAGGCAGGAGCTCTATATTACTGATGTAGGCAGGAGCTCTATATTACTGATGTAGGCAGGAGCTCTATATTACTGATGTAGGCAGGAGCTCTATATTACTGATGTAGGCAGGAGCTCTATATTACTGATGTAGGCAGGAGCTCTATATTACTGATGTAGGCAGGAGCTCTATATTACTGATGTAGGCAGGAGCTCTATATTACTGATGTAGGCAGGAGCTCTATATTACTGATGTAGGGAGGAGCTCTATATTACTGATGTAGGCAGGAGCTCTATATTACTGATGTAGGCAGGAGCTCTATATTACTGATGTAGGTAGGAGCTCTATATTACTGATGTAGGCAGGAGCTCTATATTACTGATGTAGGCAGGAGCTCTATATTACTGATGTAGGCAGGAGCTCTATATTACTGATGTAGGCAGGAGCTCTATATTACTGATGTAGGCAGGAGCTCTATATTACTGATGTAGGCAGGAGCTCTATATTACTGATGTAGGCAGGAGCTCTATATTACTGATGTAGGCAGGAGCTCTATATTACTGATGTAGGCAGGAGCTCTATATTACTGATGTAGGCAGGAGCTCTATATTACTGATGTAGGCAGGAGCTCTATATTACTGATGTAGGCAGGAGCTCTATATTACTGATGTAGGCAGGAGCTCTATATTACTGATGTAGGCAGGAGCTCTATATTACTGATGTAGGCAGGAGCTCTATATTACTGATGTAGGCAGGAGCTCTATATTACTGATGTAGGCAGGAGCTCTATATTACTGATGTAGGCAGGAGCTCTATATTACTGATGTAGGCAGGAGCTCTATATTACTGATGTAGGCAGGAGCTCTATATTTGGCATTTTATATATCAATCGCGAATTTTGTAAATATTTGCATAATTTGTATATATTTGCATATTTTGTATATACATTATTTGCATAAAGAAGAACATAAGCTATGCATGTTTGTTTACGATAGAATGTACTGTACACTTTAACCCTTACAGTACCGGCGATGTCTTTTTTTTTCAGCTGTCCTTAGACGATTATTTGAAGCTTAGATAGGATATATTATGGTAGCTACAAGGATTGACACAGTCTGGAATCTTCTAACGGGTAGGCATCCTGCCTAAGCTGAATAAAACTGTAATAGTTTCAAGAATATAATGAAAAGGCTGTCACCGGTACTGAAAGGGAGACTAAGGGGAGACTGACCGTTTGTTTGGTCCATTCATTAATTTATTCATATATTTGTTTAGTTTCCTCCCTAGACCTCCATCAAGCTTAGAAAAACACTCCCTAGACCCCCCTTCAAGATAAATTTGTAAATTTTTCGGTAGAAAAATTTCCCGGCCAAAGGCCGGTTCCTCTTAAAAATGCAGGCTCGCTTTCGCTCGCCAGGAAATAATCGACACCTAAATGGCACGAAAGATCTTAAAATTGACAACGAAATGGGGCGAAATGAGTTAAAATCGCCAAACTAATGGGCCGAACGTCATATATTCTCAAAACTAGTGGGGCTAAACATTAGGGAGAAGGGGGTCCAGACAAATGGTCTGCCTCCCCTTAAGACACGAACCCTGGCCCAATATGGAGCCTCGAACAGCGAACCGAACCTCCGAAACGTCAATACTATACTCGTGTTTATTTTCAGCTGACGATAAACTGAATCTCTTAGCAGCTAATGTCTCGATACTTAATGGACAAAATATGAAACTAATATATATCTGCATCATATCAAGACCAAGTTCATATAATTAGCACCATAATTCACTACAAAATCTTCAAAATAATTAAGAAATCTTGGGAACTTTGCAATATACCGTCAGTTGAAAAGGAACAGACTATAGTCAATCACTGAAAAGACTCGATTTAGTTCGGGATGGCTTCAAGAATTTTGATAAGTATGTATGTATGTATGTACTCAGGCACATACCCCATAGCTGAGGATGGCCGACTCGAGACAGAGACTGAACAGAAACAACATTTAATGTTTCAATTCTTAGGGAGTGGGACCACTTTCGCGTTCCCTCACCCCATGCTCTGTCTCGTCTACTAGGTGTGTGACGCACCCAGTGCGTGGCAACGCAACCTGATTGTACTCCTTGGTACTCCACTGTACCGCCCGTACCACTGTACCGTGCTGGCTGCCTATATTGAGTGTGACAACGTATAACTATGTTCTTTGTATCTCTGCAAAGGTCTCGTCATGTGCTAACCAGTGGTGGGTTTTGTTTTAAGCCATGTCGAGACCTTCCATTTAATATGTAGTATCAATAGAGAAGTTGATAGATAAGACAATGGGAGTTCAGAGAGAGAGAGTGAGTTAGGCTTCAGAGCGAGAGGGTAGCAATGCGCCACGCTGCCGGGGGGGGGGGGGGGGGGGGGGTGGTTGCCAGACGTATGGACTGGTTGGCAGCCTTGCGCTTATAGCTAGACGCGACAGGGTTGGTAGTCCATTGCCGCCTGCCTATGCTGCCTGGGCTGCCCATGTTGTCGTACTGCACATTGCCTGGAGGCTCGCTGTGTGTTCCATGATCAGGTTGCCTAGAACCTTTGAGATTCTAACATCCCTTGCCCTCTCTCCCAACTTCTCACGGTTGCACTCTTTCTCTCTGACGACATTACTCTCATTTCATTCTTCTCTCTATTTAAATGCATAACCTTCCCTTGAGGTCCTAAAGGAGTTTCAGCACTCACCTCTCGTATTACTCTTAGGACAAGCATATATTTACATGTATTAGATTTAAGGGGTTAATGTGAACAGCGATCTTCTTGATGAGGATAGTTGGTGAACGTTCTACATGTTCACGAGTTATATGCCCAGCTCATCATCCAATTTGTGACTAGACTAGTGCCATGTGTAAGAGCCCGACCATGCCCAGGAGTTGTCTGTAGAGGGGCGAGGACTTAGCCTTGATTTGCCTACCGAGCCAGGAGCGAGTGTAGTACCAGAGACTACAGCTCGCTCGTAGTGCCGGTATAGTAGAGTAACGTAATTTATCTGTCCTTGTGTTCTCTGCAGTCTTTTCCTGGGTTCTCGCTTTCGGTGCTGGGACTCGTTGTTCCTGTGACTTGGCCTGCTAGCTAGAACACATGGGGATGATGAGGGGGTTATATCTTTATTTTACTATGCATTGCAGCTCTCTTTAAGTTTATGTATGTAACACTTTACAATACACATTACTCACACACAAGACAACACTATTAATACTTTCATGTATCAATTAACTGCACTGTCGTTTTGCTGCTGTGTCCGGAGTTCTGTTGCGTAGGGCGCATACGGACTCAGAGGGGAGACAGAGTGAGAGAAGCGAAGTAGCCTATGCGGTAGTAGGCTACCGGCGCAGTACTGTTGCCTGCAACCTTTTAGTTATTCCAAGTATAGATTCATTCTTATAATAAGTGACTACTATTTATGTTCCTTCCATGTGTATTATTAGGTATCTACTGGATCATGAACATCTTGTATGCTACATGCTAGTGCATGTTAGTAGGGGACAGTTATTCTAGTGCACGCGCTTTCAAGTAGGCGTGTACATTTGTCATTTAGCATTTCACTGTCATACCTTTAGCCTGCTTCTATTCTACATTATTAGAGGCTTAATATTAACGTAGTTTCTTGAGTATTGCATTTCTTTAGTAATAACGTAACCTATAAATGTCTGAGGGAGTTTAGCCTCATAGCCTACCCCTGTTGTACACTTTCGCCGAGTTAAGGTACCTCGTTACCATAGACGATAACTCTGTAGGGCGTTGGTGCTTTTGTTGTCTGGAGCATATAGTATTTGGGACTGGAATCGAGCGTGTCGTTGTCACATAAGCCATTTCTGTCCTACGATCAAGAATCCCGAATATGTATTGCCGATCCAGCCGTAACAAAATGGCGACCTTGCACAAGATTCAGTAGTATCCTATCACATGTTTTTTGGAGAACTATTCTATGCTACCTAGTAGAGCTGGCTAGAATTTTCTTGCATATTGGAGGAATTTTTATTGTGTCATTATTGTATTGGTGGACTTGCAGATTGTTTCGTTAGGGGTGTCTAGAGTAGAGTCATTCAAGCATCTTTAACATTTTGTGAGTCGAGACTGCAATTAGTAATAAGCACTTTTTTTTTTTTATGAACAGCAATTGTATAACCAGCACTATGTCTAATGACTCATCATTTACGGGGGAGGATAACACGGTACAGCCTAGTGACCAGCAAGTACAACAGATATTTAGGGAGGGGAGTGTTATAAGTGGAGAGAGGGATGCCCGGGCATTTTTGCAGACACCTTTGACCGAACAGCGCCTGCAGGCTATTGATTGTTACGGTCTTCGCTGTTTAGCCACGGTTTTGGGGCGGGACTGTCCTGACAGTTGGCCCAAGAAGAATTTGGTGGCATGTTTGTTGGGTGATGGCGATGGGGCGGTGGGTGGAGTGGGGTCTTGGGGGGTTCCCTCCAAGCCTCCATTCCACTCTACCCCTGAGCTGGGCCCTCAGCCAGCGAGTCTTAGCACGATGCAGCAGGAGGGTTCTCAATGGCAAGCTGGCTTACCCGTAAACACGTCTCGGTGTGGATCCCCCATTTTGTGCTCTCCCCCCCCAGGCCTGTCTCCTGAGATGTTATTTCAGCTAGAACTAGCTAAGCTTAAGTTGCAAGAGAGTCAACAGGCTAGTATAGAACGGATTAAGCTGCAGGAGACTCAGATACAACAGGCTAGTATAGAACGCATAGAGGTTGCTAGAATCCAAGCCAATCAGGATGCAACCAGGTACCAGGCTGAAATGGATGTCGAGAAGTCTAGAGTAGAGACCACGGGGCGTCATCTCGGTGGTGGGCACCGGGTTACAGACTCACTTTCGCATTTAATTAAGTTAGTACCCGCATTTGATGAGACAGCAGTGACTGAGTTTTTTGCTCGTTTCGAAAAGAAGTGTCGTGAGTATGACTGGCCGGAGGTTAAATGGGCAGCATTAGTTTCATCACGTCTAGTGGGTAAGGGGTTGAAAGCCTACGATGCACTGTCACTGGACGAGAGTGTAGTGTATGGACTGGTGAAGGAGGCTGTGCTCCGGGCCTACGAACTGCAACCCGAAACTTATAGATTGAAGTTCCGTGGCGTGAATAAGAAGAGCGACGTCAGTTTTATGGAGCACGCACGGGACTTAACAGATGCAGGTAATAACTGGTTTCGGTCCGAGCACGCAGAGTCGGCTGAGGAAATTAAGCAACTTTTCTATCTGGAACAGTTTTACAAATGTACTGGAACCGATCTAACGCTGAACATTAAGGAAAAATGTCCCAAGACAGTAGAGGAGGCTGCCAAGATGGCAGACCTCAGATTATCATTGATTCGTGGTTGCGGTGCCGCTCAGAGGGCTGAGTCAGGGCAGAAGGGGCGCTATACCCCACCCACCAGAGTTTTCGATAATAACAAATCCTATGACACACATAACCACACTAAAAGCATTGCATCTAATAACACCTACAAACACAAGCCTCTCCCGTTTACTAAAGGTCAGGCCCCTTCCCGCACAAGGGAAGAAGCCCATTGGGGATGTGAAATGTTACAAATGTCAGAAGCTAGGCCATTATTCACGTGAGTGCCCTAGTAACACTCCCGCTAAGCCGGTGTCATTGGTTCACAGTATCGGTGTGTCTCTGAAGGCTGCAGCAACTGCCCGGGGTAGGTTGTCAGCAGCTGAGGCACACGCGGTAAAGAAGCGTACGGAAGGCTCGACACCTGTCCGGGACACTTTCTGTAGCCATCGGGGGCACGGGTTTGTGAGCTGGGGGAGTGAACTACGGAGGGTTGACTTGCTGAGGGATACGGGGGCTTCGCAAACTTTGTTGAGGAACTTCACAGGGAAACCGATAAATGCGGCCAGAGTTGTTGTGGTGCAGGGTATAAATGCTACGAGGTCATACCCACTTGTGAGGTTGGAGTTGAGAGTGGGAGAGGTGTGCAGGGAGCTGGATGTAGGGATCGTTGAGTGTTTGCCAGTTGAGGGCGTCGACCTTCTTCTCGGCAACGACTTTGCGGTGCCCACTTCTGGGACTCCACCCTTAGTCGTTGCCGAGAGGGCGGCCGACGTGGATGGTGAGAATCGGGAATGGGTTGGGAGGTGCCAACAGGATGAGATGGCCTGTGTGGTAACCCGATCTCGCTCTGCGGCTCCTGCACAGCCTAGCACTCAACCTCGGGGACAGTGGAGGAAGGATCAGGAGAAGGTTGCTAAGGGCAGGAAAAGGGACATTGATTCTGCTGCACTTCTCGGTGATTCGGTACTTGGACCTATAATAAACACGGGAGTTGACTCTGGCCCAGATATGGTGTGTAACAAGGCAGAGTTGGGTAAGACTTCGCGTGAGGCAAGAGCTGTAGCGAGAGCCACTAAGGCAGTAGAGCCTACTAGCCGGGGTAATGTCTTATTACAAAACCATCTTGATGCATTGACGCCCAGGGACATTAGTGAGCAGCAGCTGCAAGACGCTAGCCTAGCTCGTTATAGCAATGGTGCCATAGAGTTGGAGGAAGATGGGGATGCGAAGCCGGGAGATTTCTTTAGGCTCAACAGGATATTGTACCGCAGATTTCTAGACCCCAAATCGAAGTGGGAGGGCGGTGCGAGGGTAGTAGACCAGGTGGTTGTTCCAAATAAGTATAGAGAGTCCTTATTGTGTCTGGCGCATGATGTGCCGGTGGCGGGTCATTTGGGGGTAACAAAAACATTGGGGGCATTGGGCAGGTTTTTCTGGTGGCCTGGGGTCAAGGCTGATGTCTGTGCATGGGTGGCTGGGTGTGCGACCTGCCAGACAACGGGGAAGCCTAACCAGACAATCCCGAAGGCACCTTTGTTTCCCATACCTGTCACCGGGCCTCCGTTCAGCAAAGTTGTAGTAGATTTGGGTGGCCCTTTCCCGCCTACTAGTAGTGGCAATAAATTCCTGTTGACAATCATGGATGTGGCTACGAGATACCCGGACGCATACCCCATGAGAAACGGCTCGGCAAAGGCAGTTGTTAAAAACTTATTATTGTTCTGTTCCCGTTATGGATTTCCACGTGAGGTGCAGTCAGACCAGGGGAGCAATTTTACATCCAAATTGTTCAAGCAAACCCTTCAGTTGCACGGTATATGTTCTGTAGTGTCGTCAGCCTACCATCCCGAGAGTCAGGGAGTCTTGGAGCGGTGGCACTCGACCCTGAAGAGTATGCTACGCTGTTACTGTGCAGAACATGACACTGATTGGGATTTGGGTCTGCCGTATGTTCTGTTCGCGGCACGTGAAGTCCCAGGAGAGAGCCTGGGGTTCAGTCCCAATCAACTAGTCTTTGGCCATAATGTGAGAGGACCTTTAAGTATGGTGAAAGAGATCTGGGAGGGCGAAGAGAAGCCGGGGTCTGTACTTAAATATATCCTTGAGAGCCGGGAGAGACTTATAGGTTGCATGGCAGCGGCAGGTAATAACTTGGTTAATGCACAGGCGGTCATGAAGCACCAGTATGACGCCAAGGTGAAGCTTCGGGAGTTTTCGGTGGGTCAGGAGGTAATGTTGCTTTTACCTTTGCCTGGACACCCCCTTTCTGCCAAGTTTATTGGGCCGTATGTGGTGGCTAAGAAACTGTCCGACCTTGATTATCTCGTTGCAACACCTGACCGTAGGAAAAAACATCAGTTATGTCATGTTAACCTCATGAAAGAGTATGTGAGACGCCCCTCAGAGCCTCTCACTGTCCCTGTGCTGGCCTGCAGCGGCCAGGGTGGAGAAGGAGGTGGGGACAGTCATGCTGCTGAGGAGGATAGCTGGAACTGTGTCATTTCCGCGGAGCAGTGGGCGGGGAATACTGAACAAGAGGCTAGGCAAGCTGTAAGTCACCTGCCTGAGCACCAGGGTGCTGCTGTCCTAGGCCTGTTCAGGTCATACCCCTCTGTTTTCGCCGAACACCCCGGTCTCACTACTCAGGTAACGCACGACGTGGACGTCGGTGATAATGTGCCCTTCAAGTCAGTGCCCTACCGTGTGCCCCCGGTAAAGTTGCCAGCTTTACGGGAGGAGTTAAAGTACATGGTTGAGAGAGGGATGATCACTGAAGGTTATGTGAAGTGGACATCACCCGTCACGTTGCAGCCAAAACCTGACGGCAAGGTGCGGTTCTGCATAGATTTTCGTAGGCTAAATGGCTTGACCACTACCAACCCTTACCCTTTGCCTCGAGTTGACGACAGCGTGGACAAGATAGGGAATGCAAAGTACCTTACTAAAATTGATCTTGTAAAAGGCTACTGGCAAGTACCCCTGTCGGACCGAGCTAAGCAAGTTTGTGGTTTTGTGGTAGATGGCAAGACCTACCAATGTAACGTAATGCCTTATGGGCTTAAGAACGCACCTGCCACGTTTCAGAACCTGATGAACGATATTTGTGACGAAATCCCTAACTGCACGGTCTACCTTGATGACGTGATAGTGTATGATGACAATTTTGAAAATCACCTAAGGCACTTAGAGACCCTGTTTGGGAAGTTGCACGATGCTGGGCTGGTGGTGAACCTGAGGAAGTGCGAGTTTGTAAAGGCTACTGTGCAGTATCTTGGCTTCGTGGTCGGGTTAGGCCGGGTGTGCCCCCCCCTGAGCAAGATACAGGCTATCAATATGTTTCCCAGGCCCACCACTAAGCGCCAGGTCATGCGGTTCCTAGGTATGATAGGCTATTATAGGCGCTTCATCCGGGGATACTCTACTGTCTTAGCACCGTTAACTGATCTACTGTCGAAGTCAGTGAAGTTCTGTTGGGCTGCGGAGTGTCAGAGGGCTTTCGACCTAGTCAAGCACCTGCTGTGTACACATCCGATTTTGAGAGCCCCAGACTTCTCCAGGAGTTTTCAGCTGGCGACTGATGCCAGCGGTGTGGGTGCCGGGGCAGTGTTACTGCAGACTGATTCCGAGGGCTTGGAACACCCAGTGAGCTTCTTTTCTCGCAAGTTTAATTCGGCACAAAGGAATTACTCGACTATAGAGAAGGAGCTTCTTGCTATCGTTTTGTCGCTCAAACATTTCGAAGTTTATGTTCCAGCCTACGGCCCGGTAGTGACGATTTATACGGACCATCATCCCTTGAAATTCCTAAATCAGTTTCACAATCGGAATATGCGGTTGACCAGGTGGTCCCTAATGCTCCAAGAGTATAATCTCAACATTCAGCATATTGCCGGGAGTGAGAACGTGATAGCAGATTGTCTATCAAGGGTTGATGATCCAGGATAGTCTTGCACGGTGTGTGGGTTGAGCAGGAGTAAAATTAGGCTATCATAACGCCGTCCAAAAAGATTATAAAACAATAAAATAAACGAGAAATTTTTTTTTTAGTTTTGTAAGTCTTTATTGTTGTAGCATGATGCATGCGATATTGTGTTTTATGTATAATTCACACTTCAGTTGTTGTGCACCTTTTGCAATTAGTGGCAGCTAAGGGTAGCAGGTCGGTTGGTTGCCTGTCAGATTTTGATAATGCTTCTAAGGTCGATTATCTAAAATCTTGGGGGGGCTGTGACGCACCCAGTGCGTGGCAACGCAACCTGATTGTACTCCTTGGTACTCCACTGTACCGCCACTGTGTGGTACCGCTGTACCGCTGTACCGTGCTGGCTGCTTATATTGAGTGTGACAACGTATAACTATGTTCTTTGTATCTCTGCAAAGGTCTCGTCATGTGCTAACCAGTGGTGGGTTTTGTTTTAAGCCATGTCGAGACCTTCCATTTAATATGTAGTATCAATAGAGAAGTTGATAGATAAGACAATGGGAGTTCAGAGAGAGAGAGTGAGTTAGTTTTCAGAGCGAGAGGGTAGCAACGCGCCACGCTGCCGGAGTGGTGGTTGCCAGACGTATGGACCGGTTGGCAGCCTTGCGCTTATAGCTAGGTGCGACAGGGTTGGTAGTCCATTGCCGCCTGCCTATGCTGCCTGGGTTGCCCATGTTGTCGTACTGCACATTGCCTGGAGGCTCGCTGTGTGTTCCATGATCAGGTTGCCTAGAACCTTTGAGATTCTAACATCCCTTGCCCTCTCTCCCAATTTCTCACGGTTGCACTCTTTCTCTCTGACGACATTACTCTCATTTCATTCTTCTCTCTATTTAAAGGCATAACCTTCCCTTGAGGTCCTAAAGGAGTTTCAGCACTCACCTCTCGTATTACTCTTAGGACAAGCATATATTTACATGTATTAGATTTAAGGGGTTAATGTGAACAGCGATCTTCTTGATGAGGATAGTTGGTGAACGTTCTACATGTTCACAAGTTATATGCCCAGCTCATCATCCAATTTGTGACTAGACTAGTGCCATGTGTAAGAGCCCGACCATGCCCAGGAGTTGTCTGTAGAGGGGCGAGGACTTAGCCTTGATTTGCCTACCGAGCCAGGAGCGAGTGCAGTACCAGAGACTACAGCTCGCTCGTAGTGCCGGTATAGTAGAGTAACATAATTTATCTGTCCTTGTGTTCTCTGCAGTCTTTTCCTGGGTTCTCGCTTTCGGTGCTGGGACTCGTTGTTCCTGTGACTTGGCCTGCTAGCTAGAACACATGGGGATGATGAGTGGGTGATATCTTTATTTTACTATGCATTGCAGCTCTCTTTAAGTTTATGTATGTAACACTTTACAATACACATTACTCACACACAAGACAACACTATTAATACTTTCATGTATCAATTAACTGCACTGTCGTTTTGCTGCTGTGTCCGGAGTTCTGTTGCGTAGGGCGCATACGGACTCAGAGGGGAGACAGAGTGAGAGAAGCGAAGTAGCCTATGCGGTAGTAGGCTACCGGCGCAGTACTGTTGCCTGCAACCTTTAGTTATTCCAAGTATAGATTCATTCTTATAATAAGTGACTACTATTTATGTTCCTTCCATGTGTATTATTAGGTATCTACTGGATCATGAACATCTTGTATGCTACATGCTAGTGCATGTTAGTAGGGGACAGTTATTCTAGTGCACGCGCTTTCAAGTAGGCGTGTACATTTGTCATTTAGCATTTCACTGTCATACCTTTAGCCTGCTTCTATTCTACATTATTAGAGGCTTAATATTAACGTAGTTTCTTGAGTATTGCATTTCTTTAGTAATAACGTAACCTATAAATGTCTGAGGGAGTTTAGCCTCATAGCCTACCCCTGTTGTACACTTTCGCCGAGTTAAGGTACCTCGTTACCATAGACGATAACTCTGTAGGGCGTTGGTGCTTTTGTTGTCTGGAGCATATAGTATTTGGGACTGGAATCGAGCGTGTCGTTGTCACATAAGCCATTTCTGTCCTACGATCAAGAATCCCGAATATGTATTGCCGATCCAGCCGTAACAATAGTTACATCTTCACCAACAAAAGTGGAGTCGTCTTTGACGTAGGTATGATATGATTATTACTGGCAAGGTAGCAGGGGACATTACTCTAAAATGTAGGCAAGGTCAATATGTTTTCCTGGTATAGTAGGGATTTGATCTTCAGAGTTGGCCGGCTCAGAGACAGGGGAGATGGGTAAGGTAATAATATGTCCTCGGCTCTGCGGGAAGACTAAAAGCCGCATCATACAGAAGTCGAACGTATGCCGACTGGCGCCGGAAGTCGATGACTTGCATATTTTTCCCGAATTTATCCGAAACACCCGAAAGTAACCCGGAGACGAATATCCCCCGACGGTTACTTGAATGAACTACGAATATAACCCGATGGACCTGAATGAAAGTCGATAAAGAGCCAATGAATCCCCGTACGTAACTAACTCCACGTAACCCGATGTGGGACGAAGAAGCCCCGATCATGCGCCCAATATAACCTGTATATGCCCCAAAGACGGGGAAATGACAGGAATAATTACCGATGCTCAGCCGAAGCTCAGTCGATCAACAACCGAAATAGAAGAAGTTAGGTCGAACGTCAGTCGGATAGGTCGAAGATCATATTAAGTTAAATAATCACTTATATTATCTTTCGTTAACCCTTTCTGTATCGGTGACGTCATATTTATTTGATTTCAGCAATATTTAGACGATTTTATGAAGCTTAAGATGGATTTATGGTAGCTAAAGGGATTAATTGATATTGTCTGAAGCATTTCAATGGGTAGACGCCCTTCCTGCGCTGAATAAAATCGTCTAATAGTTGCCAGAGTATAATGAGAGTATATTGAAGAAGGATCTGTGGTATTAAAAAAGATAAAGTAAAACAATTCGAAACCTGCTAATTGTTTTTTAGGCTGAATCATATCGTCTAATGGTAACCAGACTAAAGTTAATAGGACATCACCTGTACTGAAAAGGTTCTTATAATAAATTTGTTCTATAATGAATTTCAGATTAGTGGCGTTTCCTTCAATGTGTTAAAAATACTATTCATAATATGTAGACTAGTTATGCTACAAGCAATATATTATACACTGCACACACGAAATCAACAATGTACTCAGCTTAGAATTTATCTCTTGTAGTGTGTGTGTGTGTGTGTGTAACGACGCTGTAACAAATTCGTGGTCAATAAACTATACTTATCTTTCTGTGTATGTGTGTGTTGTTACGACCGGGACTACAAATAAAACAAGGGCACTCAATGATTGGACTAGTAATAGGGCACTATGCAACAACGGTAAGCTAGATCCAAACCCTCGAACTTATATGCCGGCGAACAAAACACCTATACCCTCCAGGGTTAATCTGCGATAGCGGGGTATCCTTAACTGGGCATAAATGTACTCTACTTCAGGCTAACCTGCACTGGTATAGCCTGATAACAAACAAGATGCAAGTTACGTTAAAATGCATAAAAAGGAATCTATGGAAAGATCAATTAAATCACTGCATGATTTAATACAATAAAAAGATGCTTCAATACAGTTACTCTAAACAACAATAAACTCTTCACTCCTATCTGAAAGAAAGTGAAGTATAGTCCTACAGCATAGACCTGGAAACTTCTGAAGAAAGTCTGATGCTCATAAGATGCTCGTACTGATTTAGAACTATATAAAGGCAGGAGGCAGGACACCACACGTGTAAATCGAATACACTAAAAGATAGGACATATAATGTTAACTGACACGAGAATACTATAAATGCGCAACGGTAGCAATGCTCGACACTAAAAGAAGTACTTCCTCATCAACGAAACGGTCTGCTATGGTTGTGCGGCTCAGCAACAACCTAGACTAATAAATGCTGTGAATAATAATGCGCACATATCAAAGAGCTTATATTAAATACTAACAAGTGTCTACTCGATTAATAATGTCTAGCTGGGATACTCTAGGTAAGGAACTGGGGTTGAGCAAGACAGGCTCGTAGCCTAGCGATGTCCTTAAGACTGCATCCTTTAACCCTTTCACGCGCATATGACGCAGAGGGTGCCAGATTAGCAATAAGAAATAGAGTTCTCTCACTCTTATAATTACCTCTCCAAAATTAGTTTTCTGCCCACAGCTAACTCAAAGACAACTGCAGAGGTTGAAGTAACTAAACTAAAGGTTTATAAATACCCCTGATGGTAAAAAAACCCTTTAAAGTATCCCCAATAGGCTCAAAATCGCGTCATATGTCGGAGAGGGTTAAGTTACGTCAATTGACTAGGGGGCTCTCTCGATAGATCCAGATCACAAGTATCTGGTTCTATCCTGGCGACCCTCTAAAGACAAGCAAAGAGGCAGCAAAGTGTGGAACTGGTACAGGCCAAAACCCTCAGTCAACACAATGCTGCACTCCCAAAGGACGCAGCCAAAAAGACAACTCAGGCTACCACAGGACCGGTCGAAGTCGTGTAGGTAAAAGCAAACCGTACACACATCGGAGACAACGACTACAGTTACCTTATCCCAGGCTAGCATTAAATAAAAGAGCAGAAACACTAAATCAATAATGGAGACACACAAAGTTCTTAACACTAACTAAGAACCCTCAAACCTATTCTAAGTACATGTAAATATCTCTGCAATACAATGGGCCGGCTATGAAAACCGTATGCAGAACCCAAGGGAAGTGATGTGCAGTTAATAAAGGTTAGAGTATGGAAAGAGAGAATCGAGTGAGAGAAACAGTGATAAAGGTGGTGATCGGGAGAGAGTATGCAAAGGGATGTTAGAAGCACGTGCGCCAAGCCTGTCCTGACGAGGACAGCTCCTGGGGACACTCATGGAGGAGGTAAGTTACACAGGAGACCACAAAGGCGCCATGGTCGGCCAATCACGGGCCGAGACGTCACAAGACAGCAGGCGTCATATGACACAACAAGACACGCCGTCCAATGGCGAGCGAGATGCAGGAATGCACCCGTACATACAGGCACTTACTACCTCCTCGCTATGAAAGTCTTTCTCATTCACACGCTGGTACTATTATCACTACTGTTGATATAAAATATAACCCGTTGTCACAGACGAAAACAAAGACCACCACTGGACTGTCTGTGACAATGCGATTACTAGGAAAGAAAGAACAACATTCTCTGATAACTGTAGCCCATTTCGATGTCCCTGGCGAGCGCTAGTGTCTAACGAGAGGCGATTTTGCCAACGCTGGTAGACGTCACAGTGTGTGTTTGTGTTTGTGTGTGTATGTATGTATTGGGGAGGAAGAATGCAAATCCCCCCCAATAAAACAGATCTGACCCAACATGAAGCAGCGTTCATGGACAATCGATATGCATGGAGGCGGATTACGTGCGGTTCTGCGTTGCAAAAACCCCAGTAGTCTAGTGGTAATAATACGCTCACTAAATGTATTCACTGCGGGCCCTCTAATCAAACGGAACCAGGACAACGGCATTTAATTATTTGTATTTGTATGTATTTGTATTTAAACAACCCCAAGGAGTGGAGTTATTAGAGGGTGAGTGTGGCTCCGTGCCATCCTGATATTTGTTTATATTTGTATGTAATCAACCCCAAAGAGTGGAGTTAGAGGGTGAGTGCGGCTATGCGTCATCCCCTCGTAATCCTCCTTTGATTGATTGATGTGCTTATACCCTGTTCTAAACAAACAGGTCAAAATTCTTAAGGGGGGGTCACCAGCTATTTTGTTTTCATCTCTCTCTCCGTTTCTCTCTTTATCCTGGCTTGTATTGTGACGCATGTCGAGTATGAGCATGCTGTACAGAACGCCCAGTCAGGCCCCACTCTCGCTAGGATCGTCAGGGCAGGAACTTTGGCTGTAGTCTGTGTAGAGTTTCCTAACTCAGTTTATGTGAACCGTTGTACTATAAGTATTATCATTATGTATTTTGTTTTCTTCTAAGTCAACGAGTTCTATTTTATATCATTAGATATAAGTATTGTGTGTGGGATTTATATATATATAATGATGCGAAGAGAGAGAGAGTTATGTAACACCGACCAGTGAGCGCGCCACGAGGGGTAGGCCTAATTCCCCCCTCCCTCCCTCCTCAAGCGTGGGAAATCCTTTGTCGATCCCAGATTGAGAGAGAGAATGTGACGTCATGATTGCCGTTATGCTCGCTACGGGGCCGAGTATAAAAAGGGAGGTCTCGCCATTTTTAGATCAGAACTCATCAGGCAAAGCGACCTCTCATATCCCTTGCAACTATCGATATTCTTCCGACTGATGTGAACTTTCTCTACTCTCTGAACAGCCTACCTTCTTCTCTTCTCGTCCCTGTTTATAACCTCAATGACCCCTTTGGTGCAGATTTAGTCAGCCAAAGTATTATCGCTTGAGTTCTCACGAGATAAGTGCCTGTTAGATAGCCTATTTTTGGAAGGGTTAACTAGAATAGGATTGATTGATGTTTGTTGCACTCGTATATGCATTTCCCTGTGTGCGATTATTCATGTTCCTGTTTTCTGCTGGTTTAGGCAATGCTAGACTGGGATAGGGTTCCTCGAGTTGTGATTTCCTATGAGTGCTAGGTTGGTTGAACCAGCACAATTGCAACGGAGACGTGGGAAGCCTAGGGGGTCTTTTTGATTGTGTACCGTGGGAGTTTAGCACTGTGTTGCGAGTGAGGGCTTTTGCCTGTGCCACCCAACACTGTGCTATCTCATTTGCTTGACTTTGAGAGGATCGCCAGGAGAGAACCAGATACTAGTGATCTGGATCTCTCAAGAGAGCATCCCGTCAATTACCGTAATTTGGCCGCACAGTCTTAAGGACCTCGCTAGGCTACGAGCCGCTTGCTCAGCCATTGTCTCTTAACCTTAGATATCCCAGCTAGACTTTGCTCGACCAGCAGATACAGTATAGTATTGAAGCTTCTCCTTATGTATATTATTGTTTAAGCACTATTGATTTCATGTGTGGCACGCTTAGCTACTTCAGAGATTAGTGGCCCACGAGCACAATCTTAGTAGGCTATTGCCAGTGCATTGTCGGAGTACTTCTTTTATATGTTTGCCATATCCTATTGCTTATTCTTATAATTCTTCTTATGTCAATTTAAAGCCTTTAATTACCAGTGAGTTATTCATTAAATTGCTGTTCAAAATCCGATACTTACTTCTTATGAGTATTCGAGAAGCATCTAACTTATCAGAAGATTCCTTGCTTGATGCTCGAGGACTATTGTTTAACGTAACGTAATAGTGCCGATCCGAAGTAGAGGGTGGAGGACTTCTTAAGTTCTTAGTTCAAGGGTGGATTACTTCGGCTTCGGCCAACACTATTCTTTAGTGTTGTAGTACTTTTTTCTTTGTTTGATTGTTGACCAGACTAGATAACTCCCGTCTTGTTATTAGTCTGTTGTGTAAAACGCTAGTACCGAGTTCTTGTATACCCCGTTATAGCAGATAGAACTCTGGAGGGTAGTGGCGTTTTTTGTTCGGCTGGCAGTACTCTGGGGTTGGGATCGTGTGTTTCCGTTGTGGCAGCGAGCCGTACTCGAGTCCTGTGTAAGAGCCCTAGTGTACCCGAGTGCCCGGTCGTAACAAATGGCGACCTTGCTTAGGATTTTGTGAACAGTATAATTTTTTGCAGAGTTGTACAACATTTGTTTGTTGGTACTTTAGCGTACATATTGAAGAATATTTTTTTTTGTAAGGCAATTAGGAGAGCAGTTAAGAGACTCCAGTTAATTTAGTAATTAGTGCTTGCATAAGGGAGTTTAACACTTTTGTCTCGAGAATTTTTTTGTGAACTTCAGTATGTCGGGCCCTAGTACTGACGAGGAGCGAGAGATGCTAAGTGAGGAGGTGCCGTTAGTAACTAGTGAGGAGGATGCTAGACTTTTTGTGAGTAAGCAGTACCACGTGACGGAGGAGAGGCTGACTGGGGTGAATGTTTATGGCTTGCACCTGATAGCCAAGGTTTTGGGTCTATCCAATGTAGGAGGGATGTCCAAGGGGGAGCTGATTTCCTGGGTGTTGCGTGGGCGACATGGGGTTTCGGAGGAGAGGGCGTTTGGGGGGGTTCCTCCCCAGATCCCCTCTCACTCGACTCCCACAGTGCCGTCCACTCAGTTGCCGGAGGTTAGCACTCTCCCACAGAGGGATGAGCATTGGAAGATTGGAGTGCCCTCGGGCGGTGCGTATGGTGGTTCCCCAGTTCTTGCCCCCCCTCCTTCAGTAGTGGCAGCTCCCTCTTCCGGCCTGTCTCCTGAGATGATATTTAAACTCGAGCTTGCTAAAATTGAGATTGAGGCTAGGAAGCAGGAGATGGAGAATGAGGCTAGGAAGCAGGAGATGGAGAATGAGTCTAGGAGGCATGAGAAGGAGATGGAGGCTGAGTCTAGGAGGTATGCAATCGAGGCTGAGTCTAGGAGGTATGCGATTGAGGCTGAGTCTAGGAAGCAGGAGAATGAGACTAGGAGGCACGAGGATGAGACTAGGAGGCACGAGGCTGAGCTTAGATACGACTCCGAGAAATATTGTGCTCAGATAGACTTAGATAAGACTCGTGCAGAGTCGACAGGGATTCGGATGGGCCGGGAGGGCCAAGTAAGAGAACAGTCCTTGTCTCACTTAGTCAAATTGGTGCCGGCATTTAGTGAAACTGAAGTCACAGAATTTTTTAATCGTTTTGAGAAGAAGTGTAGGGAGCATAATTGGCCTGAAGAGAAGTGGGCAGCTCTAGTCTCCTCAAGACTTACGGGTAAGGGTCTGAAGGCTTATGATGCACTGCCTTTAGAGTCTTGCATTGACTACCCAGTATTGAAGAGAGCTGTCCTACGGGCATACGAGTTGCAACCAGAAACATATCGATTGAAGTTTCGGGGTGTTACGAAGACTAGGGAGGCGACCTTTCTTGAACATGCCCGGGACTTAAAAGATGCACTTGCTAACTGGACACGTTCTGAGAAAGCTGAGACGGCCGAACAGTTGACTGAGCTGTTTCTGCTCGAGCAGTTTTATAAGTGTACTGGTGCAGATATGACTTTAACTATTAAAGAAAAGAACCCTAAAACTCTACAGGAGGCAGCTGAGATGGCTGACCTCCGGCTATCATTAATTCGTGGGTGCGGGTCTGCCCAGCGTAGTGAGGCAGGTAACAAGGGGCGTGACACCCCACCCCCCCGAGTTAGTGATATACATTATGCAAACAAGTACAAGAGCTATGATACCAAGACTGACCACAAGACTAACACCGTCCCATTTAAGAAGGGGCCGGGCCCTTCCCAGTACCAAGGGAAGCCCAGAGGGGAGTTGGAGTGTTATCTTTGTCATGAAAAGGGGCACTTTGCAAGAGTCTGTCCTAGCAAACCACCTACAGCAGCTGTGTCTTTGGCCTGCAACATTGGTGTGTCTCCGAAGTCTTCTGAGTTTGCCCGGGGCAGTTCGTCAGAGGCTGAGGCACAGCCAATGCAGAAACACCTGAGAGGCTCGAACCCTGCTCAGGATGTTTTTTGCGACCATAGAGGACGGGGTTGCGTGATGTGGGCGGGGCGCAAGCATGGAGTAGAGGTCTTGCGTGATACAGGTGCTTCCCAGACTCTGATGAATAACTTGACTGGCTACCCTATAAATGCGGCTCGGGTGGTAGTGGTGCAGGGTATTAATGCAACTCGGTCATACCCGCTGGTGCGGTTGGAGTTGGAGGTGGATGGTGTGGCACGTGAATTGGATGTTGGGATTGTGGAGAAACTGCCAGTGGAGGGCGTCGACCTTCTTCTCGGCAACGACTTTGCAATGCCCGCTTCTGAGGTTCTACCCTTAGTCATTGCCGAGAGGACGGCCGACGTGAGTAGGGAAGAGCAAGAGTGGGTCGAGCGGTGCCAGACACAACCCATGGCGTGTGTTGTCACCCGAGCTCGGGCAGATAAAGTGTCACAGCCTAGTCCTCCGTCTTCAGACCAGCAGAGGAACGATCAACAGGAGGAGGCTAAAGCTGGAGTTGGTTTTAAGAGTTTTGACTCGGCGGCTCTCCTGGGTGATTTAGTATTAGCACCTATGTTAGAGTCTGGAGAGGCCCCAGGACCTGTCACAGCTAGTGAGGAGGTAGGGCCGGAAGAGACTCAGAGGCAGCAACGTTACACACAGAGAGAAAAAAGGGTTGCTCAGTTGGAGGATCCGGAAGTTCAGAAGTGTGGTAATGGTGCTGTCGAGATTAAACACGAGGACGGGGAAGCATGTCATGTGAACCTGGTGGAGGAGTTTGTGAGGCAACCACCTGCGCAGCCTACTGTCCCTGCGTTGGTCTGCCGCGGCCAAGGTGGAGAAGGAGAGGGGGGCAGTAGGGCACAGGTGGAGGAGAGTAGGGATTGTCATGTCTCGGCGAAGCAGTGGGCGGGGGACACGAGTCTGGTGGCTGTGGAAGTGCTAGAGCACCTGCCTGAGCAGCAGTGTGCAGCACTCCAGCACCAGCTCGGTTCATACCCCACTGGTCGTGCCGAGCCCCTGAGTCTCACAACTCGGGCGGTGCGAGATGTTCCGCAGGCAGGTCATGTGACTGTTAAAAGACCGTTAGCCTCGTTGTTTCGGTGGTTTAAGGTGGGCGACGAGGCCTTGGCATGGTTGCCAGGTCAGGGTCGACCCATGGCTGCCAAGGGTGGTGGTCAAAAGGAGGACATTGAGCAGATTGGTAGGGTCGGCTGTGGTATCGCAGTGCCCGGTCGTCACATAACCTCCCAATGCTGCTCTAGTCTAATGCAACAGCCCTACCACAGACCGACTGTATCTGGCCATGTCGCTAAAAGCGGTGATGCTGCGCAGGCAGATGTCGTCACAAGGAATGTGGGGGTGCGCATGTACGGTATCGGCGGGGAAGCCTTAGCTATAATGAACTGTGGGAGTGACTGCACGGGTGGTACTGATTGTCCCTCTCATGACCTGGCTGTTCTAGGGACGAAGGTGGAGAAGGAGGGAGACTACAGGTTAGAAGCTGCGGTCTCGGCTGGGTTGTGGGAGGGCACAAGGCATGTTGTTCGTGGAGACAGTGCAAGGCAGTTATTTACTAGGCTATGGCAGTACTTTCGCATGTTTGTTGCTTCTCCAGGCCTGAGGTACGGGGTAGAATCCGACATGCAGGCTGGAGATAGTGCAAGGCTCAGTTTAATTCCCTGCCGTATAAATCCTGCTCGACAGCCTATGGTGCAAGCAGAGCTGGATTACGTGTGGACGAAGGATCTGAGGGATAAGGAATGTCGTGAGTGGTCGTTGCTTGTAACTTTGTCCGAGCGTGCTAAAGAGGTATGTGGTTTTGTTGTGGACGGGAGTACCTACCAGTGCAATGTTGTGCCTGACGGACTTAAGAATGCACCAGCAACGTGTCAGAGCCTGATGAATGAAAGTGAAAAGGACGATGATGCGCTGGGGCATTTCGAGATCTATGTTCCAGCCTATGGTCCGGTCGGTGTAGTTTACCCAGATCATTACCCTCTCAAGATCTTGGACCCGTTTCACAATCGGAATATGAGGCTGACCAGGTGGTCACTAAGGTTATTGGTATATAACCTGGACATAAGCCATATTGCCGGTTGTGACAACGAGGTTGCATGTGGTCGTTCAGGGGTATATGATCCTGGGTAAATTGACACACGGGTAGCCTCCTGCTTTGGTTTGAGTAGTATTTTGCGCTTGGTGCTTGTTGGCTCGTGGTTGTAGCCCAGCGTATTGGGTCGTAAAGCAGGATTGTTGAGCGTTTGGTATAGAAGAAAATAGGCTGCCCTTATAGTGCAGCCGGGAAAAAACATATTAAAATATAAAAATCATATAAAAACTCTTTCTTTTTGATGAAGATAATTGTATAAGTTTGTCATAGCCTATAAGGTTTGAGTAGTCCACGAACTATCAAACGGCTGAGCTGCTGTAAGCTCGCTCTGGGAGCATGATATTGTGTCTTTTACTATTGTTGGGAGGAGTTATGAAATGTGAATTTTTTTTTTATAAGATGTGTTTTAGTGATAAACTCAGCGTTGTTTTAGTGCCATGCGGTCGCTGGGTGTGAGGGGTTTGATGGGGTTCTGTATATCAGATTTTAGCTCAGGGTTGAGCAAGTAAAATCTTGGGGGAGGTGTGACGCATGTCGAGTATGAGCATGCTGTACAGAACGCCCAGTCAGGCCCCACTCTCGCTAGGATCGTCAGGGCAGGAACTTTGGCTGTAGTCTGTGTAGAGTTTCCTAACTCAGTTTATGTGAACCGTTGTACTATAAGTATTATCATTATGTATTTTGTTTTCTTCTAAGTCAACGAGTTCTATTTTATATCATTAGATATAAGTATTGTGTGTGGGATTTATATATATATAATGATGCGAAGAGAGAGAGAGTTATGTAACACCGACCAGTGAGCGCGCCACGAGGGGTAGGCCTAATTCCCCCCTCCCTCCCTCCTCAAGCGTGGGAAATCCTTTGTCGATCCCAGATTGAGAGAGAGAATGTGACGTCATGATTGCCGTTATGCTCGCTACGGGGCCGAGTATAAAAAGGGAGGTCTCGCCATTTTTAGATCAGAACTCATCAGGCAAAGCGACCTCTCATATCCCTTGCAACTATCGATATTCTTCCGACTGATGTGAACTTTCTCTACTCTCTGAACAGCCTACCTTCTTCTCTTCTCGTCCCTGTTTATAACCTCAATGACCCCTTTGGTGCAGATTTAGTCAGCCAAAGTATTATCGCTTGAGTTCTCACGAGATAAGTGCCTGTTAGATAGCCTATTTTTGGAAGGGTTAACTAGAATAGGATTGATTGATGTTTGTTGCACTCGTATATGCATTTCCCTGTGTGCGATTATTCATGTTCCTGTTTTCTGCTGGTTTAGGCAATGCTAGACTGGGATAGGGTTCCTCGAGTTGTGATTTCCTATGAGTGCTAGGTTGGTTGAACCAGCACAATTGCAACGGAGACGTGGGAAGCCTAGGGGGTCTTTTTGATTGTGTACCGTGGGAGTTTAGCACTGTGTTGCGAGTGAGGGCTTTTGCCTGTGCCACCCAACACTGTGCTATCTCATTTGCTTGACTTTGAGAGGATCGCCAGGAGAGAACCAGATACTAGTGATCTGGATCTCTCAAGAGAGCATCCCGTCAATTACCGTAATTTGGCCGCACAGTCTTAAGGACCTCGCTAGGCTACGAGCCGCTTGCTCAGCCATTGTCTCTTAACCTTAGATATCCCAGCTAGACTTTGCTCGACCAGCAGATACAGTATAGTATTGAAGCTTCTCCTTATGTATATTATTGTTTAAGCACTATTGATTTCATGTGTGGCACGCTTAGCTACTTCAGAGATTAGTGGCCCACGAGCACAATCTTAGTAGGCTATTGCCAGTGCATTGTCGGAGTACTTCTTTTATATGTTTGCCATATCCTATTGCTTATTCTTATAATTCTTCTTATGTCAATTTAAAGCCTTTAATTACCAGTGAGTTATTCATTAAATTGCTGTTCAAAATCCGATACTTACTTCTTATGAGTATTCGAGAAGCATCTAACTTATCAGAAGATTCCTTGCTTGATGCTCGAGGACTATTGTTTAACGTAACGTAATAGTGCCGATCCGAAGTAGAGGGTGGAGGACTTCTTAAGTTCTTAGTTCAAGGGTGGATTACTTCGGCTTCGGCCAACACTATTCTTTAGTGTTGTAGTACTTTTTTCTTTGTTTGATTGTTGACCAGACTAGATAACTCCCGTCTTGTTATTAGTCTGTTGTGTAAAACGCTAGTACCGAGTTCTTGTATACCCCGTTATAGCAGATAGAACTCTGGAGGGTAGTGGCGTTTTTTGTTCGGCTGGCAGTACTCTGGGGTTGGGATCGTGTGTTTCCGTTGTGGCAGCGAGCCGTACTCGAGTCCTGTGTAAGAGCCCTAGTGTACCCGAGTGCCCGGTCGTAACAGTATCCATTCGGCCCCATTCAGCCAACTGTTTTAAGACGTTTATCCCTATCCAGGTGTCGATTTCTTCCTGGCGAGCGATAGCGAGCCAGCATAGACAATGAAAAAACAGATGCATAGGGTGATAGTCGACTGTTATTCGAGTGAGCATCGACTTTCCATTGTCTGTTATTCTGCCATTTCTGGTCATGGTTGGGTCTTAAGACATAGGGTAATTGTGCTGGAGCGTCGTGGGCGGCAGCTCCTTTTCGTATCTCGGCTGTGACTGTGTTTGTGTCGAGATAGGCCCTTAGATGCGCCGGGTCGATCTTGAGAAGCACTGAATTGTCCTTTGGAAATACTATAGCGGTCTTCGAAAGCACCATGGGTTGGGTCTTGGGAAGCATCCCTTAAGTCTTTAGAAGCACCTGTTCAGCCTTTGGAAGTGCTGTGGCAGTATTGGGGAGCACCGCGAGTTGGGTCTTGGGAAGCACCCTTGTGGCTTCTGGAAGCGCTTTGGCATTTTGGGAAGCGCTTTGGCATTTTGGGAAGCACCCTTCAGACCTTGGGAAGCACCTGTGACAAGAATTAGGTCGTAGGAAGCATCTTTATCTAAGCCTTTGGAAGCGGTGAGGTGCTTTGGAAGAGAGAAGCTAACAGCTCCCTTATGCGGTAGTCATTGATTTCCTTGTTTCTCTTGCTCTTCTTTGGTGTCTGTGGAACAGGGGCAACTCCTAAGTGTGAAGCGGTAGATATAGTGCCTTTCTGCCAGGATGTCGTCGGCTATTTTTGAAGAGGTTACCTATGGGTGGTTGGCAGGTAGCCCTGGTGGTGTTAAGTTACACGGGGCAGAGCTTGTAATGTCATACGGGGCAGAGCTTTCTCGCTGTTTGGTAGAGGATGACGTAGGATTTTCTTCTGTTCCCAGCATCTCAAGGTCATTTGTTTTCCTTGTCGTTGATGTTGTTAGTGGTGACCATGTTTATTCTGTCATTGTCGTGGCAGGTGTTGTAAGCCTCTGTTTCGGGAATGTAGGTTTCTGCGGGGTAGAGTTCTTGTCTTGCTCTATATAAAATGGTGGATGGTAAACTTTTCTATTTTGCTCTTCAATGGCTGGCATCCTTATGGAGGCTATGTTTTTCGGTGTGGCTGTTGTTGTGGGTGTTTGTCTTGGGGATGCATGCATGACAATTATAAGGACCGAAAAAATAGATAAAATAAAGATAATACAATACAATCAATCAATCCTTCATCGTCTCTCAATATTCTTGGTGTCACTTTTTCTTCTGCTCTCACTTGGAAAGACCATATTACCAGTCTTGCTAAGGCAGCCTCCCAGAAGCTGGGTGTGCTCAACCGCCTCAAGGGGTTCTTTACCTCTGCACAGCTTCTTGCTCTGTACAGGGGCATGGTGCGTCCTTGTATTGAGTATTGTTCACATGTGTGGGGAGGATCCTCTCACACCGCACTCCTAGACAAAGTAGAAAGGAAGGCCATTTGTATCATTAATTCCCGTCCACTCACCAACTCTCTGCAATCTCTCTCTCTCCGCCGCAATGTTTCATCTCTCTCGCTATTCTATCTCTACTATAATAGTCAGTGTTCATTAGAGCTCTCTCAGTGTATACCACCTGTGGCATGTGGTACCAATCCTGCAACACAATCCCACCCCTACTCTGTGCAATTCTCTAACCCAAGAGTGAAACGTTACTCTCAGACTTTCTTCTATTCAACAGCTGAGCTCTGGAACTCTCTCCCAGAATCAGTTTTTCACTCTTCCTATTACTTAAATTGCTTCAAACTCCGTGTGTCCAGGCATTTTGGCTCGAACGTCCCTTGATTTTGGCCCTGTCACTTTTTCAACTCTGGGGGAGGCACTCGCTATAGTGGGGCAGATAACTGGAATAATCGTTCATTTCTGGAAACAAGCACCAAAATTGGCACACATACTCCTTGGGGATTGCTCTTTTGATAAAGCCTGTTAGCCACCTAAAAATTCAAGATGGCGGCCATTTTTCAAGATGGCCGCCATTGAATATACAGAAACATTGCATTTCGCAATAAAATCGCAAAGACTTGTCCTATTTGAATGATCTTGGTGTCAAATCATACATTTTTCACTATGTAGAATCCGAATTTGGAACCATGGACTTACTCACTAGCTTCCTTGTACCATAATATTAGTCCCGGAATCATAATTAGGGTAAAAAGTGCCCATATCATAGGCACCATCAGTCCGATATATTATTGGATGTACATGTAGGCAGTAGGCCTATACTTGTTTGTCACTTATTGTCTTGCTGCCTGGATGAGTATACTACAATGCTTCTAAACCTCGCATCTGCAGCTGCACAGTGCCGTGCAGGTCAGATCAAAGCAGTAGCATTTGCATCGACCGCAGCATTCCGACTTGCATCCACACTTGGTCAGCTGCTGGCAACTCAGTGCAATGGGTGGGAGCTCTGTCCAAACGATCTGCCACAGATCTCCTTTCTTGGTCCAGCCCCAGTTGGCAGGGGTCTGCGTTTCTGGTTGACGTACAAAGGTGAAGAGCGTGGACAGCTGAAGTTCGGAGAGGAGAAAGTGAAGACAGTTCCAGAACTTCCAGACTCCTTCACCAATGTCCGCCCCGCCTTCTTCACCAAGAAGAACCCCTCTCCTCCCTAGAGTGGTGTGACACACCCAGACACCAGTCTGCTGAGGCCACAGCTGGCAATGGAGTATGAGTGGCTGGAGAAGGTCACTGTGACAGATGGGCCAGTGGATGTGACTTGGTCAGCCCACCATGCTTCACAGAAGAGAGGAAAGCCATTTGAGGTCAGCATTACATCACTTTTGCCTCTGCTGCGAGATCAGGCCCACTCGGTTGCTACAGTCAAGCATGTGATGGACAAGATCAAGGAGATAGTGGCATTTCTGAACCCCGGTCAGATGCCAGTCATTGCTGCTGACCAGCCAATATATGCAGTAGCCAAGCAGGTCCAGTGGCGCTGGCCTGAAATCTACGGTGAGGAAAAGTTCGTCATAATGTTCGGAGGCTTGCATATTGAGATGGCGGCACTGAAGTCCATTGGAACTCTACTCCAGGACAGTGGTTGGACACAGGAGTCCTCTTGGAGGCAGGGATAGCATCTCCTGGGACAGCAGATTCATTTCTGACAGCTTCGAGCATCACTAGGACACGACAGATGCACCAGATAACAGCATGCAGTCTGTACAAGCTTCTGAAGGCAGCCCACACGGACTAATCGAAAGAGACAGATGAACAACCCGAAGAGGTGCCTAGCTTCGAAGCTTGGTGTGAGCATCGCAAACTGCAAAGTCCCCAGTTTCATTTCTGGTATATGGTGCTGTCAATGTAACTGGTGATCCTCTTGTTGATCCGATCATTCAGGGAAGCCAACTTCTTCCTGTACTGTCAGTCACTGGCTGAGCTGATACCGTACTCTTTTGCCAACAACAATGTAAACTATGCACGGTGGCTTCCGATCCACTACAGAGACATGGTGACCCTGGAACAGAAGCATCCTCAGCTGGCTCAGGAGTTCCAGAGTGGAAACTTTGTTGTACACAAATTGAGCCGACAGTTTTCAGCAATGGCTATTGACCAAGCTCACGAGCAGGCCCACGCTGTCATCAAGGCAGACGGGGGTGTGATCGGCGTGACTGAAGACCCATCAGCACTGAGAAGATGGATGATAGCTGGTCCTCAAGTCAGCCACTTGGTTGCATAGTGTACATCCGCTCTGTTGAGCTACTACTCTACACCTTCCGCTGCAAGTCTCTCAACGTCCTCCCCCCCCACCGCATCATGTCATGTCCAGTTTGGAAGCCTTGTACAGGAAGATGCTACACATACTAAACCTCTAACACTACTACGATATACACTACCATGCATTTTAGCCGAGTCAGACGTAACATGAACCTCTAATTTAGCAGAATATTAGGATTCCGGGACTGATATTATGGTACAATGAAGCTAGTGAGTAAGTCCATGGTTCCAAATTCGGATTCTACATAGTGAAAAATGTATGATTTGACACCAAGATCATTCAAATAGGACAAGTCTTTGCGATTTTATTGCGAAATGCAATATTTCTGTATATTCAATGGCGGCCATCTTGAAAAATGGCCGCCATCTTGAATTTTTAGGTGGCTAACGGGTTTTATCAAAAGAGCAATCCCCAAGGAGTGTGTGTGCCAAATTTGGTGCTTGTTTCCGGAAATGAACCTGAAATTTGCAGTTATCTGCTCCACTACTACAGGCAGTTCTGACTTTTGCCTCTCTCACTCACATAGAAAAAAAAATCATCAGTGTATATATTATTTTGACCAATATAATAATGACGATTAATATATTTAAGAAATAATAAAATTATACAGATTTTAACACCAAAAGAGCGGCCTAGGCGGTAAATAATATGTAGCCACCAGCGGGGTGTTTTTACCCAAAATAGGGCTGTTTACGTGATCATTTTCATGCATAAATAAGACCCAGAGTGTAAAACAAGTATCTATCCCTGAAAGGGAATAAACAGAGCTTTCCAATGACACCACAACGATCCTTGTATGACCGCTAGTTTTCTTGCAACAACCGCGCAACACGAGTGCAAAAACCATGTAATTCGGTACTTTCCCCATACATTTCACTATGTAGCGAGTGTGAGAGGGTGGAGGAGGGTGGGATTCATGTCAGTTGGTCCGCCGCGGTGGTCTGGAGCAGTCATACGCTCGCTACTCTCCTGCCACCACTTGTCTCTCTCTCTCAGCAACATTATGTGCTGAAATTGCCACACGACTTATGGTGTGAGCCGCCACATAGTCCAAATTTCTTTCACTCGACAGATGATGCGCGCCGCCAATAAAGGGTTAAAACAGACTGAAACTATAGTCAGTTACATTCAATTTGGTAGTAAATTGAATCCCTTAGCGAATTATTTCTTGATACTAGATGAAAAATATGAAATAATTAAAATTCTGGTCATAATAAGGTCAGGTTATATAGAATTAACATATTTGGCAAATACATTGATTTAATAGATAAAACATGAATCACAGCATTATACTAAAATTAAAAGATTGTATGCTGGTTGAAAGCGACCTCTATCAATCAAGCTGATAAAATATATTCCCATTAATAGTTCAACTCCAACACACCTGCTAATCTAAACTTACTAAAATTATAGAATGTTTCGTGTCGTACTAAAATTGTTAAAGGGAAACAGCCAGAGCAAACCTAGCTGGGTGTAAAGGGTGGAGATGATTCATAGGGAACGCTGAAGGTGGTGGTGGTGGTGGGGGGTTGCTAATACGTACAGTCACGGTCAACATTCACTAAACTGCCATTATGCTATATTATATATTTTTTATCTTATTTGTTTGTATTTTATTATTTGTTTTTTGTATGAAGGCAAGAAAAGGTAAAGTTGCCTGGAACAAGTGCCCCCGCCCAAAGCTGAAAGCGTGATAGCGAGCGAAATTCAAAATATGTCAGAATCAAAATATCTGGTCACACGGACTTTGGAGCATTTTAAGTCATAGGAAGAGGGACAGACAGATTGAGGGAGAGAGTTCCAGAGGTTTGTCTCTAGTGATTGCAGGACATACTTACATACAATATTTTAACAATTATTTTATAGCCCTTCTTTGACCAGGTAAGCCAAGGAATAAACTCACGGTAAACTTTGCAAAGTTGCTTCATCAAATATTGATCTCGACTGTACATAAATCTGGTACCGCTCTCGTCCCCCCCCCCCCACCCCCACCCCACCCCACCCCACCACGCCCACCCCATCCTTCCTACTCGGTAACTTCACTCGTTCATCTTATACATCTCCAATTATGTAGAGTTCTTTCCCCTATTTATAAATCTCAATATACATGTATCTCCCTTTTCACTCTTCAACGACTTCAATGGAGGTACACATTTTTCTATGCACAATATTCACACTAACAAACAAAGTGTCTCTGTGATCATACTCTATGATCAATGGATTTTTCAGAATAGGATATATTGTCAAGTGTTTCCAGTAAAACAAAATTTAATTCATGTCGCGTCAGTTGGCTTACAGAAGGCTACAAAAAGTACCAGGATGAATTTTCTTCCAATCACCTAAATAGACCAGAATCAAACCAGCAGTAAAGTTAGCAAATCTAGTTCTTAAGCCATTTAGCAACATCATTGAACAATTACTGTGTTTTAAGATGGATGATAAACTGTGGGGAATAATTAATGAAATTGCTATAATACCGAGAAAGCTTTTCATCACTTATGTTATAGTTTATCTATTAATGCCTAGAGACAATCTTCATTAATAGCTCTCGATATTATTTTTTTTTTTGGAATTTGTAATGCATAATAAGTCGCACTTTATCAATAACATATACGTTCTTACTATTTTGTTTTAATAGAATTGAGTTCTTACATAATTATGCTGTATATATATTTTTTTTGTAATTATTATATTTTTGTATATGGTGATTCTTTCTATCTTGTAAGAACCCATCTCACAAGCCTTGGCGCACCAAAGAGGACTCGAACCCACTCCACATTGTACCCCTGCTCATCAACCAGACCAATGTACCACTTGTCCCTGACTCGTGAGGTTAAAGTCACACCTGAATTACTGGGAAACGGACAAGGCTACCGTGACGTACCTGTGAAAACCACCAAACCATTATTGCTCTTCCATCAAACACGGTCGTTATCACCCACCACCCTACCATACCCTCGCCTTTACATTCAGGTTATCTGTCACTATCAAATAATAATATACAAAAATAACACATATTTTTTGTATATTTTATTTGTATAGTGACAGATAACCTGAATGTAAAGGCGAGAGTAGAGAAGGGTGGTGGGTGATAATGACCGGGTTTGATGGAAGAGCAATAGTGGTTTGGGGGTTTTCACAGGTACGTCACAGTAGCCTTGTCCGTTTCCTAGTCATTCAGGTGTAACTTTAACCTCACCAGCCAGGGACAAGTGGCTTAATTCTCCACTTTTGGTATGAAACAAGTTCTGGCAAAATATCATGCTGATCCAAATGTTTGTTAATACATTATTTCCGAAAAACTATGTAACACGGCCTCTGAAACCCATAGTAGCTATCCACCAAACCACCAGGCTACCTTACATGCATTGGTCCATTTGGTCTGACCCCTCCCCACCTTCCTCCCATTCCCCTCTCTTCCAGTGGGTGTGTGTTAAGAGGAACCGATTCAGGAAACAGACATTGACAAGGTACAGGACGCGGAACAAAAGACAGATGTAGTGGACAGTGGTATGGGTCAGGCTGTTTTCTCTACCATTGCATTTTCGGATTTTACGTGGTCTGCGTTGTGTATGTGATTGTTTATTTCCTTGACAGTCATTCTGTTAATAAGTTTATATTTGTTGTCACCAACCCACCAATTAATTTACAAATAAACCTAACTAATGAAAGCAATGAAAATAATGAATGCATCTGGTACTCCAACGACTCAAACCTAGGATACTCACACCGAAATTCCGTACACTAAGCATTAGGCTATCAAGACAGTTAAAGGTTTATGCACAAGCCTACGATATATTATGCATTCTCGAATACTGCATATTAATCTTAGCATGTACATACTCCCAACTGCTCTATGGTAACTTGATGTTTAGACGAATGGAAGGGGTAATAAGTTTGTTAGCCAGATATATATAAACAAAATAAAACTAATCCAAGTTTTTTTTTTCCCTTCATGCTGTACCAACATAGCATTTTCGTGGTAAGATTTGATAACCCCACCCAACTCTTGATGTCCCCTTACCACTCTTAAATTACCCTCCCCTCCCCCCCCTCCTCCAAGCATAACAACGTTACGGATTATTTTTGTTCTAATTTAGCGATGCTTACAATCATTTATTTTGTGTGAGGAATAACGCGAACTTTAGTGACTACATTGAATACGAATATGCATATAATTGCTGATCTTTTGAGGTTGATCTTATAAACTAAAATGTAACATAATATAGTATCCAAAACCAATGATTGCATATCTACATGCATTGTTTTACTGATGACTGAAGCTATTGGAGGTTAATGCCTTGATCTCTCAATACGCTGCTGATTTTTATTTTTATTGTTGTATTTATTTATGCTCATATTCACACACAATTTGATGACCAAGTTAATTGCATATGTTAATGTTTTGCATTATTTATTTATTTATTTATTTATTTATTTATTTTTGGGGGGCTCGAACGTCCCTTCAGGCAGATCTGCCTTTTGTCTCCCTCACTCACATGAACAAAACAGTTAAGAAGCCACGACTCATTACGTTTGGGAACAATGAAAACTTATGGAATTGGTCAGTATGGTGTGGGCAGGTTGTTGTCACTGGTTCTTTTGTTTGCGAGATGAACTTACACTTATTAACTCCTGCTGTACCGGAGACGTATTCTTAATTTTTATTATAAGGGTTAAGTGAGATAGTTCGAAACATGTTAATAAAATCGTCTAATAGTAGCCAGAGTAAAGTTAAAAATACGGCACCGGTACTGAAAGGGTTTATATAAATACCTTGTAAAACCCCACCAGTGGATTGAATTCAAGATTTTTTATTTCTATCGATCACTAAATGTTCTCTGTTACTAACTAACATTAGGAAATGGGAGTCCATCTCACGAGCTTGACAGGTACTCAACAGGATTCGAATATATACCACTCTCTCATCCAGATCAGAGAACGGACGTTCATCAACCCATTCACCGAACCACCCTTTTCTCCATACCATGTCCCCTTCCTCCCACTGCCCCCTCCACCCCATCCCTCTCCCCTCACCAACCAGACACCTGTTTTCTTCTTACTACAGGTGATAACTTGGTAACAGTCACAACTTCGGTATGTGACAGGTGTGAGGAGCCTGAGTCAGATGGATGGGGCAGGGGGACGGGGGCTGAGTCAAATAGGTCCCTTCGTCATACACACCAAGAGAGGCACATCGGAAAACTGTAGTCAGAAAAGATAACGGGATTTCTGAGTCATATGGTTCGTGTAAGATGTTGGGTTAGTCAGTTGTACCCCTAAGTAACAATGCATGTATAGATTAAATGTACCCTTCTGATATATGCATTATGAGCATATGAAAGTATATATGAGTTAACTGTCCCCCTAGAATAAAGCAATATAGAATACTTAATCCCTTCTGTGCCGGCGACGTCTTGTCAATTTTATTCTAGCTATATTTAGACGACTTAATGAAGCTTACGAAGGATATATGGTAACTAAAGGGATTAATTGAGATAGTCTGCAGCTTTTTAAATTGTAGACATCGTTCCTTAGCTGAATGAAATCCTCTAATAATTGCCAGAATATAATGAAAATGATGTCGACGGTACATGAAGGGTTAACTGAGCACCTAGAATAGCATATGTTGCTGAGCTGTTAGCATAGATTATGTGGATGGGTTAACTTTAGCCCCTCGGATATATGGTATAGATGAGTTCACTGAAACCTCTAAAATATAGTACATAGATGAGTTAACTGAGCCCTTAGGATAGAATATGTGGTTGAGGTACCTTAGACCCTAGAATGGAGGATGTGGTTAGGTTAGGGTGTATTATGTAGGTGAGTCAATTTTGTCCTCAGTAATTTGGCAATGAATCAGTTTGTTTCTCAGGTGTGCAAATGTGAAGTTATCCAATCGTGAGTAGTGTGGAGATGAGTCAACTAGGAACATGAATCATCGAGTATGAGTCAGTTTTGGTTTTAGTCATACATATTGTATATGAGTTAACATTGAGTTTGACTCATGTACGTGCAAGTCAATTGGATATAGTGTAAAACCGAGGGAGATAACCAGGTAATTATCATATATATATATATATATATATATATATATATATATATATATATAAGCAAATGGGGTACAAATCAATTAAGACATACGGTATATAACTCTCAACTAGCTTATGAGTCATGTACCAATGAGTCATCTGGTTCATATTATGTAGGTCATTGAGGAATGGTGATGTAAAGTGAGATGGCGTATGTGAGGTTACGCACATATATTTGGCCTGTAGAGACTATAGTGAGTTACTTTGGGACAAAGGACCTCCTCCATACTTCCAGGTTACCATTGGTTTCCCTCGCCCGAGTTAGCTTTGCCGGTATATGTTTTGCACGTGTTTGTTTTATTTTACTTACTCTATTTATTTGTATTTATTTATTTATTTATTATATATATATATATTTTTTTTTTTTTTTTTTTGTTTTCTATATTCCAACTTACTTCCTCTCGGCATAGGCTGAGAGCCTTAACATTCACCGCTTTACAATGAACAGTGAAGCCCGTGAGGTCTTGTTCCAGTCTAGGGAGTGAGACATGTGAAGCACGTAGAGTACAACGAGCACCTGCCATCTTGCCTTCACATGAGGCACGGTGCTCACTCATGGCCCGAAACGACCCCATCTCTGAAGCCACCTCGTTCCCGTGCTTCACTGTCTCACCCCCTACACTCGGACTCTCACACTTACACACACATATATATATATATATATATATATATATATATATATAATATATATATATATTGTTACGGCTGGATCGGCAGTACATATTCGGGATTCTTGATCGTAGGACAGAAATGGCTTATGTGACAACGACACGCTCGATTCCAGTCCCAAATACTATATGCTCCAGACAACAAAAGCACCAACGCCCTACAGAGTTATCGTCTATGGTAACGAGGTACCTTAACTCGGCGAAAGTGTACAACAGGGGTAGGCTATGAGGCTAAACTCCCTCAGACATTTATAGGTTACGTTATTACTAAAGAAATGCAATACTCAAGAAACTACGTTAATATTAAGCCTCTAATAATGTAGAATAGAAGCAGGCTAAAGGTATGACAGTGAAATGCTAAATGACAAATGTACACGCCTACTTGAAAGCGCGTGCACTAGAATAACTGTCCCCTACTAACATGCACTAGCATGTAGCATACAAGATGTTCATGATCCAGTAGATACCTAATAATACACATGGAAGGAACATAAATAGTAGTCACTTATTATAATAATGAATCTATACTTGGAATAACTAAAAGGTTGCAGGCAACAGTACTGCGCCGGTAGCCTACTACCGCATAGGCTACTTCGCTTCTCTCACTCTGTCTCCCCTCTGAGTCCGTATGCGCCCTACGCAATAGAACTCCGGAAACAGCAGCAAAACGACAGTGCAGTTAATTGATACATGAAAGTATTAATAGTGTTGTCTAGTGTGTGAGTAATGTGTATTGTAAAGTGTTACATACATAAACTTAAAGAGAGCTGCAATGCATAGTAAAATAAAGATATCACCCACTCATCATCCCCATGTGTTCTAGCTAGCAGGCCAAGTCACAGGAACAACGAGTCCCAGCACCGAAAGCGAGAACCCAGGAAAAGACTGTAGAGAACACAAGGACAGATAAATTACGTTACTCTACTATACCGGCACTACGAGCGAGCTGTAGTCTCTGGTACTGCACTCGCTCCTGGCTCGGTAGGCAAATCAAGGCTAAGTCCTCGCCCCTCTACAGACAACTCCTGGGCATGGTCGGGCTCTTACACATGGCACTAGTCTAGTCACAAATTGGATGATGAGCTGGGCATATAACTCGTGAACATGTAGAACGTTCACCAACTATCCTCATCAAGAAGATCGCTGTTCACATTAACCCCTTAAATCTAATACATGTAAATATATGCTTGTCCTAAGAGTAATACGAGAGGTGAGTGCTGAAACTCCTTTAGGACCTCAAGGGAAGGGTATGCATTTAAATAGAGAGAAGAATGAAATGAGAGTAATGTCGTCAGAGAGAAAGAGTGCAACCGTGAGAAATTGGGAGAGAGGGCAAGGGATGTTAGAGTCTCAAAGGTTCTAGGCAACCTGATCATGGAACACACAGCGAGCCTCCAGGCAATGTGCAGTACGACAACATGGGCAGCCCAGGCAGCATATGCAGGCGGCAATGGACTACCAACCCTGTCGCACCTAGCTATAAGCGCAGGGCTGCCAACCGGTCCATACGTCTGGCAACCACCCGCCCGGCAGCGAGGCGCATTGCTACCCTCTCGCTCTGAAGTCTAACTCACTCTCTCTCTCTGAATTCCTATTGTCTTATCTATCAACTTCTCTATTGATACTACATATTAAATGGAAGGTCTCGACATGGCTTAAAACAAAACCCACCACTGGTTAGCAAATGACGAGACCTTTGCAGAGATACAAAGAAATATAGTTATACGTTGTCACACTCAATATAAGCAGCCAGCACGGCACAGCGGCACAGCGGCACCGCACCGCGGCGGCACAGTGGAGTACCAAGGAGTACAATCAGGTTAAGTTGCCACGCACTGGGTGCGTCACAGCCCCCCCAAGATTTTAGATAATCGACCTTAGAAGCATTATCAAAATCTGACAGGCAACCAACCGACCTGCTACCCTTAACTGCCACTAATTGCAAAAGGTGCACAACAACTGAAGTGTGAATTATACATAAAACACAATATCGCATGCATCATGCTACAACAATAAAGACTTACAAAACTAAAAAAAAAATTCTCGTTAATTTTATTGTTTTATAATCTTTTTGGACGGCGTTATGATAGCCTAATTTTACTCCTGCTCAACCCACACACCGTGCACGACTATCCTGGATCATCAACCCTTGATAGACAATCTGCTATCACGTTCTCACTCCCGGCAATATGCTGAATGTTGAGATTATACTCTTGGAGCATTAGGGACCACCTGGTCAACCGCATATTCCGATTGTGAAACTGATTTAGGAATTTCAAGGGATGATGGTCCGTATAAATCGTCACTACCGGGCCGTAGGCTGGAACATAAACTTCGAAATGTTTGAGCGACAAAACGATAGCAAGAAGCTCCTTCTCTATAGTCGAGTAATTCCTTTGTGCCGAATTAAACTTGCGAGAAAAGAAGCTCACTGGGTGTTCCAAGCCCTCGGAATCAGTCTGCAGTAACACTGCCCCGGCACCCACACCGCTGGCATCAGTCGCCAGCTGAAAACTCCTGGAGAAGTCTGGGGCTCTCAAAATCGGATGTGTACACAGCAGGTGCTTGACTAGGTCGAAAGCCCTCCGACACTCCGCAGCCCAACAGAACTTCACTGACTTCGACAGTAGATCAGTTAACGGTGCTAAGACAGTAGAGTATCCCCGGATGAAGCGCCTATAATAGCCTATCATACCTAGGAACCGCATGACCTGGCGCTTAGTGGTGGGCCTGGGAAACATATTGATAGCCTGTATCTTGCTCAGGGGGGGGCACACCCGGCCTAACCCGACCACGAAGCCAAGATACTGCACAGTAGCCTTTACAAACTCGCACTTCCTCAGGTTCACCACCAGCCCAGCATCGTGCAACTTCCCAAACAGGGTCTCTAAGTGCCTTAGGTGATTTTCAAAATTGTCATCATACACTATCACGTCATCAAGGTAGACCGTGCAGTTAGGGATTTCGTCACAAATATCGTTCATCAGGTTCTGAAACGTGGCAGGTGCGTTCTTAAGCCCATAAGGCATTACGTTACATTGGTAGGTCTTGCCATCTACCACAAAACCACAAACTTGCTTAGCTCGGTCCGACAGGGGTACTTGCCAGTAGCCTTTTACAAGATCAATTTTAGTAAGGTACTTTGCATTCCCTATCTTGTCCACGCTGTCGTCAACTCGAGGCAAAGGGTAAGGGTTGGTAGTGGTCAAGCCATTTAGCCTACGAAAATCTATGCAGAACCGCACCTTGCCGTCAGGTTTTGGCTGCAACGTGACGGGTGATGTCCACTTCACATAACCTTCAGTGATCATCCCTCTCTCAACCATGTACTTTAACTCCTCCCGTAAAGCTGGCAACTTTACCGGGGGCACACGGTAGGGCACTGACTTGAAGGGCACATTATCACCGACGTCCACGTCGTGCGTTACCTGAGTAGTGAGACCTGGGTGTTCGGCGAAAACAGAGGGGTATGACCTGAACAGGCCTAGGACAGCAGCACCCTGGTGCTCAGGCAGGTGACTTACAGCTTGCCTAGCCTCTTGTTCAGTATTCCCCGCCCACTGTTCCGCGGAAATGACACAGTCCCAGCTATCCTCCTCAGCAGCATGACTGTCCCCACCTCCTTCTCCACCCTGGCCGCTGCAGGCCAGCACAGGGACAGTGAGAGGCTCTGAGGGGCGTCTCACATACTCTTTCATGAGGTTAACATGACATAACTGATGTTTTTTTCTACGGTCAGGTGTTGCAACGAGATAATCAAGGTCGGACAGTTTCTTAGCCACCACATACGGCCCAATAAACTTGGCAGAAAGGGGGTGTCCAGGCAAAGGTAAAAGCAACATTACCTCCTGACCCACCGAAAACTCCCGAAGCTTCACCTTGGCGTCATACTGGTGCTTCATGACCGCCTGTGCATTAACCAAGTTATTACCTGCCGCTGCCATGCAACCTATAAGTCTCTCCCGGCTCTCAAGGATATATTTAAGTACAGACCCCGGCTTCTCTTCGCCCTCCCAGATCTCTTTCACCATACTTAAAGGTCCTCTCACATTATGGCCAAAGACTAGTTGATTTGGACTGAACCCCAGGCTCTCTCCTGGGACTTCACGTGCAGCGAACAGAACATACGGCAGACCCAAATCCCAATCAGTGTCATGTTCTGCACAGTAACAGCGTAGCATACTCTTCAGGGTCGAGTGCCACCGCTCCAAGACTCCCTGACTCTCGGGATGGTAGGCTGACGACACTACAGAACATATACCGTGCAACTGAAGGGTTTGCTTGAACAATTTGGATGTAAAATTGCTCCCCTGGTCTGACTGCACCTCACGTGGAAATCCATAACGGGAACAGAACAATAATAAGTTTTTAACAACTGCCTTTGCCGAGCCGTTTCTCATGGGGTATGCGTCCGGGTATCTCGTAGCCACATCCATGATTGTCAACAGGAATTTATTGCCACTACTAGTAGGCGGGAAAGGGCCAACCAAATCTACTACAACTTTGCTGAACGGAGGCCCGGTGACAGGTATGGGAAACAAAGGTGCCTTCGGGATTGTCTGGTTAGGCTTCCCCGTTGTCTGGCAGGTCGCACACCCAGCCACCCATGCACAGACATCAGCCTTGACCCCAGGCCACCAGAAAAACCTGCCCAATGCCGCCAATGTTTTTGTTACCCCCAAATGACCCGCCACCGGCACATCATGCGCCAGACACAATAAGGACTCTCTATACTTATTTGGAACAACCACCTGGTCTACTACCCTCGCACCGCCCTCCCACTTCGATTTGGGGTCTAGAAATCTGCGGTACAATATCCTGTTGAGCCTAAAGAAATCTCCCGGCTTCGCATCCCCATCTTCCTCCAACTCTATGGCACCATTGCTATAACGAGCTAGGCTAGCGTCTTGCAGCTGCTGCTCACTAATGTCCCTGGGCGTCAATGCATCAAGATGGTTTTGTAATAAGACATTACCCCGGCTAGTAGGCTCTACTGCCTTAGTGGCTCTCGCTACAGCTCTTGCCTCACGCGAAGTCTTACCCAACTCTGCCTTGTTACACACCATATCTGGGCCAGAGTCAACTCCCGTGTTTATTATAGGTCCAAGTACCGAATCACCGAGAAGTGCAGCAGAATCAATGTCCCTTTTCCTGCCCTTAGCAACCTTCTCCTGATCCTTCCTCCACTGTCCCCGAGGTTGAGTGCTAGGCTGTGCAGGAGCCGCAGAGCGAGATCGGGTTACCACACAGGCCATCTCATCCTGTTGGCACCTCCCAACCCATTCCCGATTCTCACCATCCACGTCGGCCGCCCTCTCGGCAACGACTAAGGGTGGAGTCCCGGAAGTGGGCACCGCAAAGTCGTTGCCGAGAAGAAGGTCGACGCCCTCAACTGGCAAACACTCAACGATCCCTACATCCAGCTCCCTGCACACCTCTCCCACTCTCAACTCCAACCTCACAAGTGGGTATGACCTCGTAGCATTTATACCCTGCACCACAACAACTCTGGCCGCATTTATCGGTTTCCCTGTGAAGTTCCTCAACAAAGTTTGCGAAGCCCCCGTATCCCTCAGCAAGTCAACCCTCCGTAGTTCACTCCCCCAGCTCACAAACCCGTGTCCCCGATGGTTACAGAAAGTGTCCCGGACAGGTGTCGAGCCTTCCGTACGCTTCTTTACCGCGTGTGCCTCAGCTGCTGACAACCTACCCCGGGCAGTTGCTGCAGCCTTCAGAGACACACCGATACTGTGAACCAATGACACCGGCTTAGCGGGAGTGTTACTAGGGCACTCACGTGAATAATGGCCTAGCTTCTGACATTTGTAACATTTCACATCCCCAATGGGCTTCTTCCCTTGTGCGGGCGAAGAAGGGGCCTGACCTTTAGTAAACGGGAGAGGCTTGTGTTTGTAGGTGTTATTAGGTGCAATGCTTTTAGTGTGGTTATGTGTGTCATAGGATTTGTTATTATCGAAAACTCTGGTGGGTGGGGTATAGCGCCCCTTCTGCCCTGACTCAGCCCTCTGAGCGGCACCGCAACCACGAATCAATGATAATCTGAGGTCTGCCATCTTGGCAGCCTCCTCTACTGTCTTGGGACATTTTTCCTTAATGTTCAGCGTTAGATCGGTTCCAGTACATTTGTAAAACTGTTCCAGATAGAAAAGTTGCTTAATTTCCTCAGCCGACTCTGCGTGCTCGGACCGAAACCAGTTATTACCTGCATCTGTTAAGTCCCGTGCGTGCTCCATAAAACTGACGTCGCTCTTCTTATTCACGCCACGGAACTTCAATCTATAAGTTTCGGGTTGCAGTTCGTAGGCCCGGAGCACAGCCTCCTTCACCAGTCCATACACTACACTCTCGTCCAGTGACAGTGCATCGTAGGCTTTCAACCCCTTACCCACTAGACGTGATGAAACTAATGCTGCCCATTTAACCTCCGGCCAGTCATACTCACGACACTTCTTTTCGAAACGAGCAAAAAACTCAGTCACTGCTGTCTCATCAAATGCGGGTACTAACTTAATTAAATGCGAAAGTGAGTCTGTAACCCGGTGCCCACCACCGAGATGACGCCCCGTGGTCTCTACTCTAGACTTCTCGACATCCATTTCAGCCTGGTACCTGGTTGCATCCTGATTGGCTTGGATTCTAGCAACCTCTATGCGTTCTATACTAGCCTGTTGTATCTGAGTCTCCTGCAGCTTAATCCGTTCTATACTAGCCTGTTGACTCTCTTGCAACTTAAGCTTAGCTAGTTCTAGCTGAAATAACATCTCAGGAGACAGGCCTGGGGGGGGAGAGCACAAAATGGGGAATCCACACCGAGACGTGTTTACGGGTAAGCCAGCTTGCCATTGAGAACCCTCCTGCTGCATCGTGCTAAGAATCGCTGGCTGAGGGCCCAGCTCAGGGGTAGAGTGGAATGGAGGCTTGGAGGGAACCCCCCAAGACCCCACTCCACCCACCGCCCCATCGCCATCACCCAACAAACATGCCACCAAATTCTTCTTGGGCCAACTGTCAGGACAGTCCCGCCCCAAAACCGTGGCTAAACAGCGAAGACCGTAACAATCAATAGCCTGCAGGCGCTGTTCGGTCAAAGGTGTCTGCAAAAATGCCCGGGCATCCCTCTCTCCACTTATAACACTCCCCTCCCTAAATATCTGTTGTACTTGCTGGTCACTAGGCCGTACCGTGTTATCCTCCCCCATAAATGATGAGTCATTAGACATAGTGCTGGTTATACAATTGCTGTTCATAAAAAAAAAAAAGTGCTTATTACTAATTGCAGTCTCGACTCACAAAATGTTAAAGATGCTTGAATGACTCTACTCTAGACACCCCTAACGAAACAATCTGCAAGTCCACCAATACAATAATGACACAATAAAAATTCCTCCAATATGCAAGAAAATTCTAGCCAGCTCTACTAGGTAGCATAGAATAGTTCTCCAAAAAACATGTGATAGGATACTACTGAATCTTGTGCAAGGTCGCCATTTTGTTACGGCTGGATCGGCAATACATATTCGGGATTCTTGATCGTAGGACAGAAATGGCTTATGTGACAACGACACGCTCGATTCCAGTCCCAAATACTATATGCTCCAGACAACAAAAGCACCAACGCCCTACAGAGTTATCGTCTATGGTAACGAGGTACCTTAACTCGGCGAAAGTGTACAACAGGGGTAGGCTATGAGGCTAAACTCCCTCAGACATTTATAGGTTACGTTATTACTAAAGAAATGCAATACTCAAGAAACTACGTTAATATTAAGCCTCTAATAATGTAGAATAGAAGCAGGCTAAAGGTATGACAGTGAAATGCTAAATGACAAATGTACACGCCTACTTGAAAGCGCGTGCACTAGAATAACTGTCCCCTACTAACATGCACTAGCATGTAGCATACAAGATGTTCATGATCCAGTAGATACCTAATAATACACATGGAAGGAACATAAATAGTAGTCACTTATTATAAGAATGAATCTATACTTGGAATAACTAAAAGGTTGCAGGCAACAGTACTGCGCCGGTAGCCTACTACCGCATAGGCTACTTCGCTTCTCTCACTCTGTCTCCCCTCTGAGTCCGTATGCGCCCTACGCAACAGAACTCCGGACACAGCAGCAAAACGACAGTGCAGTTAATTGATACATGAAAGTATTAATAGTGTTGTCTTGTGTGTGAGTAATGTGTATTGTAAAGTGTTACATACATAAACTTAAAGAGAGCTGCAATGCATAGTAAAATAAAGATATAACCCACTCATCATCCCCATGTGTTCTAGCTAGCAGGCCAAGTCACAGGAACAACGAGTCCCAGCACCGAAAGCGAGAACCCAGGAAAAGACTGCAGAGAACACAAGGACAGATAAATTACGTTACTCTACTATACCGGCACTACGAGCGAGCTGTAGTCTCTGGTACTACACTCGCTCCTGGCTCGGTAGGCAAATCAAGGCTAAGTCCTCGCCCCTCTACAGAAAACTCCTGGGCATGGTCGGGCTCTTACACATGGCACTAGTCTAGTCACAAATTGGATGATGAGCTGGGCATATAACTCGTGAACATGTAGAACGTTCACCAACTATCCTCATCAAGAAGATCGCTGTTCACATTAACCCCTTAAATCTAATACATGTAAATATATGCTTGTCCTAAGAGTAATACGAGAGGTGAGTGCTGAAACTCCTTTAGGACCTCAAGGAAGGTTATGCATTTAAATAGAGAGAAGAATGAAATGAGAGTAATGTCGTCAGAGAGAAAGAGTGCAACCGTGAGAAGTTGGGAGAGAGGGCAAGGGATGTTAGAATCTCAAAGGTTCTAGGCAACCTAATCATGGAACACACAGCGAGCCTCCAGGCAATGTGCAGTACGACAACATGGGCAGCCCAGGCAGCATAGGCAGGCGGCAATGGACTACCAACCCTGTCGCGCCCAGCTATAAGCGCAAGGCTGCCAACCGGTCCATACGTCTGGCAACCACCCCCCCGGCAGCGTGGCGCATTGCTACCCTCTCGCTCTGAAGCCCAACTCACTCTCTCTCTCTGAACTCCCATTGTCTTATCTATCAACTTCTCTATTGATACTACATATTAAATGGAAGGTCTCGACATGGCTTAAAACAAAACCCACCACTGGTTAGCACATGACGAGACCTTTGCAGAGATACAAAGAACATAGTTATACATTGTCACACTCAATATAGGCAGCCAGCACGGTACAGCGGTACAGAGGTACCGCACAGTGGCGGTACAGTGGAGTACCAAGGAGTACAATCAGGTTGCGTTGCCACGCACTGGGTGCGTCACAACACACACACACACACACATATACACATACATACATACACACATACATACATATATATATACAGTATATATATACATACTGTACAGTGCACACACATACACTTACATACATTACATAACACACAGCCCGTAGCCTAGTAGATAGAGCTCTCGTCTCACACACGAGGGGTCGGGGGTTCAATCCCCGGCCGGGCGGAGACAAATTGGGCTTGTCTCCTTTCATGTGTTGGCCTCAGTTCACCTAGCTGTAAATAGGTACCTGGAATAAGTGGACGACGTTGTGACGTCCCATCTGGGGTTGGCAAAAATGGTACAAGGCGAGATGGGTATCATATGGTTCACCTAAGCTGATGGCTACCTAAGCCTTCGGGCGAGACGGTACCGTCTATAGTGAGAATGGTACCATACAGATCCACCCTAAGCCTTCGTTTCCGATGTCGCCAATTGGCTAAAAATACAGACTACACACACATCCACAGCCATTCCAACGATACATATAACACCTACACATATAGGAGGCGGGAAATAACGAGCATGCTCACTCCCGCAATACAACTAGAGTAAGTACAACTAGAGTAAGTACATTGTTTTTTTTTTTTTTTTTTTTTTTTCATATCACCCCAGCCCTCTGCAGATAGAGGTCAAGCCTTCCCTTGAAAGCGTTTATGGTGTCGCTCTCCACCACTCTCGCTGGTAGTTTATTCCACTCTGTCGCCACACTGTAGGTGAAGAAACTCTTTGTGACATCTAGGTTTGCCTTTTTGGTTTTTAATTTCATTCCATTTCCGCGAGTTTGATTAGTATTGTTTAATGTGAATAGTGCATTTACATCGACTTTGTCGAAACCTTTTAGTATCTTAAAGCACTCAATAAGCTGACCCCTCAACCTCCTCTTTTTTTAATGAGAACAGGTTCAATCGTTTAAGTCTTTCTTCATAATTTATGGTTTATTTTTTAATGAGGGTATCATCTTCGTCGCTCTACGCTGTACTGACTCGAGTCTTACAATGTCCTTGATCAGATAAGGTGACCAGAACTGCACACCATATTCAAGGTGGGGCCTCACCATACTTTTGAACAGTGGCACTATTACGTTTTCATGTTTATATGTAAATTTTCGTTTAATAAAGCCCAATGCTATGTTTGCCTTATTTGCAGCTGCTATACATTGGTCGGAAGTTTTTAGGTTTTCAGATATTAGTACCCCTAGGTCTTTTACTACCGTTGCGGTTTTTATTTGTTTGCCATTCATTTCGTATTTGTATTTCATATTTCTGCTACCAACCTGCAGCACCTGACATTTATCGACATTGAAGGGCATCTGCCATTTTTTCGACCACTCTGATATCTTGTTTAAATCAGATTGCAACGCATTTCTATCATCTTCGTTCAGGACTGTATTTCCTATTTTTGTATCGTCGGCGAATTTGGAAATGGTGTTGTTTACCCCTACATCAATATCGTTAATGTAAATGAGAAACAGGACCGGTCCAAGGACTGAACCCTGTGGAACTCTACTAGTGACAGGCTCCCACTCCGATTCCACTCCATTTATCACCACTCTCTGTCTTCTGCCTGTAAGCCAATTTTTTATCCAAGAATGAATTTCACCTTTGATACCTATCCTCTCCAGTTTAGCCAATAGTTTTCGGTGAGGCACCTTGTCGAAAGCTTTTTGAAAGTCCAAGAAGATTATATCTAGTGATTTCGTCATGTCGTTATATGTGAATAGTTTGTTATAAAATTCAATCAAATTTGTTAGGCATGACTTATTTGATCTAAAGCCGTGTTGACTATTTTTGATTAGGTTGTTTGATTCGAGGTAATCTACTATCTTATTATCTCTAAGGATTTTTTCCATGATTTTTCCTACAATTGAAGTTAGACTAATTGGTCTGTAATTACTCGCTTTGGCCTTGCTACCCTTCTTGTATATCGGCGTAATGTTCGCATCTTTCCAATCACTCGGTACAATCCCCTGTAGTAATGATAAGTTAAATAGTTGTGTCAGGGGTTTTGCTATTTCGTCCTTAACATTCTTAATTATTTTCGGGTGGAGCATGTCGGGTCCCGGGGTCTTATTTACATTTAAATTACTCAATTTGCTTTGTACTTCGCTAACACTGATGGTGAAATCTTCTATCATATGAGTTGAGGTGTTATTTTCAAGGGTATGATCGATAATTTCTTCTGTGAAAACTGAGCCAAAATATTTGTTGAGCAGATTTGCCGTGTTTGGTCACCTGTTATTGTCTGGCCATCTTCTATTAGCGGTCCGATTCCGATTCCGCTTTTGATCCGTTTATTTTTATTTACGTAACTGTAGAATTTTTGGGGGTTTGTGGCACTTTCTCTGGCAATAGTCATTTCGTAATTTTGTTTGTTCGCCCTAATTATTTTTTTCACTTCCCTTCTACTATTTTTGTACAAGTTTTTAATTACTTCAGTGTTTGTGTTATTTTTTACAAGTTTGTGGAGTTGATTCCTTTTCCTTATTGCCTTGCCAATGTCTCTACTGTACCAAGGGGGCATACTTGATTTCGTATTACGTTTTGGTTTCACGGGTACAAATTGTTTATGCACCTCTGTAATTGTAGACTTAAAATGTCCCCATAGTTCATTTACTTCGTTTATATTTATGAGGTTTGAGTGTATGTTTGATAGCGATTCCTTAAGTCCGTCATAATTTGCGTTTTTGAAGTCCGAAACCATTCCTGTTGTTTTTACTGAGGAATATTTGCTTATAACGTTGATTCTTAAGGTTTTATGATCGGACGTTGCCAGATGTTCACCTACATCCAGGTTTGATAATAGATTTTCTTGGGTAGTGATTACGAGGTCTAATATATTCCTGTCTCGCGTCGGCTGTTTTACGTGTCGAGTCAAAAAATTGTCCTGGATGAAGCTTGTCATTAGGCGTGACTCAGCATTTTTTCCGGTCGTGGTATTCCAGTCAATTAGGGGGAGGTTATAGTCACCTAGTAAAACTGTTTCGTCGGAATTATGGGTTTTCTCTAGTATTTCATAAAAAATTGTATCATCGGCAACAGTTAGTCTCGGTGGTCGGTACGCTGTAGTGATATTTAAGTTCATGTTTTTTGTATTTATTTGACACACACTATGAGAGAGAGAGAGAGAGAGAGAGAGAGAGAGAGAGAGAGAGAGAGAGAGAGAGAGAGAGAGAGAAGTGTGATCGAAATATATATGCGAAGAAATATATTTACCTGCACATACTTCATTTACAGTGCCTGCGTAATACCATGGCAATTAAAATCCATTCTCAGGTTCGGAAATAGATTTTTTTTTTGTATAACAAGACAGTGTTGAGGAACTTGTTGTAAGCAATACTATTTTGGCTTACCCATTTCGATTCAACATGCCATTAACGTATCAACAACTGACAACCACTTCCCCTGATGTTAGGGTTTGCCCACACTCACTCACTCTCTCTCTCATTATCTTCCTCACTCTCACTCTCACTCCCTCTCTCTCTCTCACACACTGTGACGTTAACCACTCCGTTAGAACCGCAGGGCTTGTCCTACAGTGACTCGCTAGGATCGCCAGGGCAGTGGATGGGGCTACAGTTTATGTATTAGAGTGTGCTTTATTTCATATGAAAGCTCGTGTCATGGGCAGTCCAGAAAGGCTCTTTGTTTTCACCCATGTCAAGGCTTTATATATTTAATTGTAAAGTATATGTTTTATCATTAACTAGTAATGATGGGATCTGAGAGAGAGAGAGAGAGTAGAACAGAGTGAGAGGGGGCACGCAGTGTTTTTTGTCCCGCTCGATGACGTCACGGCTGGTTGCCTCGCGGGGGTTGGTCGAGAGAGGCCCTTACCATGCTGCAAGCTCTTGCTAGTGGCTAGATGACTTGTAACCGCTTTTTTCCCACGCGGCTCGAGCTAGTGCGAGTATATATACAGTTCCTCGCCACTCTCTCCCTCAGATCTGGTTTCTAGAACGCACCCATCTTTTTTCCCTTGCTATCTGTCCCCGCTTCGCACCTGAGAATCTTTTCCTCTGCCTATCTCTCTCATTTTCCATATCTTTCACCACCTTTTTATTAACATTATATCCCCTCTGGTTAACTCTGCAAAATCAGCTTCATGCTGGCCAGTTGTATTGTGCGTTAAGGTCTGATATAACCCATGTATGTTAGTGTTAAGATAAGTGGATCACGAAGCATTGGTTGGCATTTATATTGTTTAGTACTGCTTCCTTTAGTTATTAGTGTTCTGCTGGATTAGATAATGCTAGACTAGGAGTCTGATATTATAAGGTATTGTTTCCTATGAGTGCTGGCTTTAGTTAAAAGCTGCACGACATACCTGAGAACTGGAGTTGATTGAGTAAATTCTAGTCTGTGTGCCATTGAGAGTAGAGCATGCACGAATGAGGGCTTTTTGCCTATACCATTCTGCACTGTTCTAGTCTCGATTGTTTGTCTTTGAGGTACGCCAGGAGAACGCTTAATACTTCGGTATTAAGGTTTCTCAAGAGAGCTACCCTTCATTATAACGTAATATTTGACGCACAGACTTGAGATTTGCACTAGGCTATGCAGCATGCCATGCGCACCAGTATCTCGTATCATTGACTCTAGCTAGACTTTATCAGTCACAGTAGACATTAAGTATATTAACCTAATTACTCTTTTTATGCATACCCATTTATCATTACACAAGCATTTCGCAGCCTAGTTTGATGTATTGAGACACAAACGACTTAGGCTCTTTTTGTTGATAGGAATACTGCATTGTCGTGGCAATTATTATTATTGTTGTAGTGTTTAGGATATTCTTGGCTCCGACGGCATTATATATTCTGCCTTTTTGGGTGCATAGCCTGCACAAGCATTGTTCCGCTGCCTGCCTTTTTGGGTTCCATTTCCGATATGAGCATCTTTATAGCATCTAACATTTAAAGAAGATTCCTTGTTAGTGTTGAAGGACTTTAGTGCACTTTCTTTCATGCAGGAGTGCCTGACATTTATTGATTAAAGTAACGTAAGCTGTAACTTCTCTTACCACCTTACTTTGCATACCATAACCAAGCACCTTCGGTTATAGGTAGTAATAGGCTGTTTTCACATAACATTAAGCCTAGAGTAGATGCACATTTATTGAGAGTTTGATAGCCTATTATTGCATATAGAACTCTGTAGAGTATTTGTGTTCTTTGTTCACTGGGGATATACATCAGAGGTTGGAGCTAGCGCTTTCCGTTGTAACATTTATGCCATTACTAGTCCAATGAATAAGAGCCCTGATATTATTTGAACCCCAGTCGTAACAAATGGCGACCTTACCTAGGATTTGGTGAACCTACATTTATTAGCAGGGAACATTTGTTGTTTTGGGGAATATTTTGCGGGGATCAGCAAGAATATTTTATTTTTGCAACATAGTATAGCCCTTGAGTATTTCCGAGAATTTTTGTGTGTATATTGAGGTATAAGAGTTTGGGGTGCTTCTTTTCTGAATATTGTGGTGAGAAATTTTTGTGAGCATCATGTCTTATACCGGATCAGAGGAGAATGGAGACACAGTACGTAATGTCGAAACTGAGGAACAGCAGTATGATGATATGGTTAATCAGGTGAACTGTGAGGAGGATGCTAGGATATTTTTGCAATGGCCTGTTACTGCCGAGCGGTTGGAGGGTGTGAATCGGTACGGTCTTCAATGCCTGGCCACAGCTATCGGTCATGCGGTTACTAGCAGCATGACCAGGGATAACTTGATAACGTGTGTACTGGGCAGGGTGACTGGTGAGCGAGATGGGTTGAGTGCTCAGAGCCCTTCGGCCATGCTTCCCTTACACTCGACTCCCAGCCATCCCAGTAGTTTGCCGACCCCGGGTACGCTTCCGCAGTTGGGTGGTGACTGGCAGGGTGGGTTGCCCCTGGGGGGACCACCGGTAATTTCAAACATTGTAGCACCTTCACCTCCTCAAGGGTTATCTCCAGAATTATTGGTTAAGCTCGAATTAGCTAAGCTTCAGCATCAGCAGCAAATAGAATTAGCCAAGATAGATGAGAGAAAAAGTCACCAGCAAATAGAGCAAGCAAAAATCCAAGCTGAGTCGACTAAGTACTGTGCCGACAATGGACGTAGAGAAGTCGCGAGTAGAGACAACGGGACAGCGACTTGGGGCTGGTAACCGTGTTCATGAGCAGTCTCTCTCGCACTTATTGAAACTGGTTCCGGTGTTTGATGAGAGTGGTGTAACAGAATTTTTCACACGCTTTGAGAAGAAGTGCCAGGAACACCAGTGGCCAGAGAATAAATGGGCAGCACTTGTAGCCTCTAGATTAATAGGCAAGGGTCTTAAAGCCTACGATGCGTTACCTTTGGAGTTATGTATTGTGTACGAGGATCTCAAGGAGGCTGTCCTGAGGGCTTACGAATTGCAACCAGAAACGTACCGTTTGAAGTTCCGGGGTGTAACTAAGGGAAGAGATAGCACCTTTTTGGAACACGCCCGGGACTTGTCCGATGCTATGGGGAACTGGCTCCGATCTGAGAAGGTCACAACATTTGATGAAATTAAGCAGTTAATGATGTTGGAGCAGTTCTTTAAGAGTACGGGCGGTGATCTAACTTTGAACTTGAAGGAGAAAAACCCAAGAACTCTAGTCGAAGCAGCAGAAATGGCTGATCGACGGCTGTCGTTGATTCGGGGTTGCGGGTCCTCACAGAGGTACGATGTAAGTGCTAAGGACCGTTATCCTCCCCCTCCCCGTAACAATGACACATTTATACAGAAGAGCCATGAAACTAAAACTGAATCCAAACCTTACACCACACCGTATGTGAAAAGTCAGGGGCCTTTTACATCACAGTATAAGCCGAAACCGAAATTTATGTGTTTTAGTTGCCACCAGGAGGGTCATAAGGCAAATGAGTGCCCTAGTCGACCTCCTCCGGCATCCGTGTCTTTTGCTCACGGCATTGGAGTGTTCAAGAGGACATCGGAGCTTGTTAGAGGCAATTCTTCCGAGGTAAATACACTGCCAGTGCAGAAGGATCCGGAAGGCTTATTCCCTGTCCGTGATGCCTTTAGTGACCACAGGGGACTCGGTTGTGTGGAATGGGGGGGTAGAAGACATGAGGTGAGAATTTTGCGTGACACTGGGGCATCGCAAACACTGTTGAGAAATTTCACTGGTAAACCTGTCAATACGGCGCGGGTGGTTGTGGTTCAGGGAGTTAATGCGACAAGGTCATACCCGCTTGTAAGAATGAAGGTGGAAGTTGATGGTGTGACTCGTGACCTGGATGTAGGAATTGTGGAGAAGTTACCTGTTGGGGGCGTCGACCTCCTTCTCGGCAACGACTTTGCGGGACCTACTTCTGAGGCTCCAGCCTTGGTCGTTGCCGAGAAGCCGGCCGACGTGAGTAGGGAGGAGCAGGAGTGGGTTGAGAAGTGTCCGGTGCAGCCTATGGCGTGTGTTGTCACCGGAGATCCTGCATCCAGGGAGTCACATTCTGGTCAACAATCTTTAGATCAGCGGAGGAAGGGTACCGAGAAGGGGTTGAAAGTTGATGCGGTTGAGAGTTTAGTGTCAACGGACCTTCTCGGGGACTCATTATTAGGACCAAATATCGAGTCTGAAGAAGACCCAGTAACTGTTGTGGAAAAGGCAGAGGATGGGCTTAAAAAGACGAAAGAGTTGAAGGAGGACAGTGATGCACAGTCGGGAGATGTAGCAACAAGGTACCCTGACGCGTACCCTATGAGAAATGGGTCGGCGAAGATGGTGGTCCGAAGCTTGCTAGTGTATTTTTCCCGGTATGGTTAACCCGCAGGGGATTCAGTCAGTCCAGGGACCCAACTTCACTTCTAGCCTCTTGGTTCAAGCAATGCCGCAGCATGAGATTGTTGGGGTTGTGTCATCTGCGTATCATCCGGAGAGCCAGGGTGTGTTAGAGCGATGGCACTCGGCCTTGAAATCTGTGCTTCGTTGTTGTTGCTTTGAGAGTGGGAGGGATTGGGATCTTGGCCTGCCATGTGTTTTGTTTGCTGTGTGGAAGGTACCTGGGGAGAGTTTGGGATTCAGCCCTAATGAGCTCGTCTTTGGACACCGTGTCAGAGGGCCTCTCCATATGGTTGAAGAAGTATGGGAGGGCGCAGAAAAACCTTGTTCTATGCTCAAGTGTGTCCTCAACAGTCGAGAACGGATGTTGCGCAGTCTGGAGTTGGCTGGCCGTAATTTGACTAGCTCTCAGGCCCTCATGAAGGACAGGTACGACCTCAAGGTTGAACTCAGGGAGTTTCACGTGGGTCAGGAGGTGTTGATTCTACTGCCCCTTGTAGGTCACCCCTTATCCGCGAAGTACACTGGTCCTTATAGGGTGGTGGGGGAGCTATCGGACCTGGTTTACTTGGTAGCCACTCCAGACAGACGGAAGCGCAATCAGTTATGTCATGTTAATCCCATGAAGGAGTATGGGAGGCACCCCCCTGAGCCTCTCACTGTGCCTGTGATGACGTTTAGCAGTCAAGGTGGAGAAGGAGAACGGGACAGTCAAGCTCAGGTGGAGGATAACTGGAAGGATAAGAAGTTCAAATGGGCGCCTGAGTGTGAGAAGGTGTTTAGAGAAGTAAAACACCTGTTGTGCACTCACCCGATCCTCAGGGCCCCTGACTTTAGCCTACCTTCCCGACTAGCAACGGAGGCTAGTGGTGTGGGGGCTGGTGCCGTCCTTGTGGAAAAGGACGATGATGGGCTGGAGCATCCTGTTAGTTTCTGCTCGGAGAAGTACAATTCGGCCCAGGGGAGCTGCTCTGTTGTCGAGGAGGAGCTGTTGGCGGTTGTACTTGCTCTGAGGCATTTCGAGGTCTGTGTTCCAGCCTATGGTCCGGTCGTTGTAGTTTACCCAGATCATCACCCTCTCAAGTTCTTGGGCCAGTTTCACAATCGGAATATGAGGCTGACCAGGTGGTCACTAAGGTTATTGGTATATAACCTGGACATACGCCATATTGCCGGTTGTGACAACGTGGTTGCAGATGGTCGTTCAAGGGTATAATTATGATCCTGGGTAGATTGACACACGGGTAGCCTCCTGCTTTAGTTTGAATGGTATTTTGCGCTTGGTGCTTGTTGGCTCGCGGTTGTAGCCCAGCGTATTGGGTCGTAAGGCAGGAGTTGAGCGTTTGGTATAGAAGAAAAAACTAGGCATGCCCCTATAGTGCAGCCGAAATAAACAAATTATAAACATAAAAATCAAATAAAAAACTTTCTTTGATAGTTGAATTTTTTCAGTATGTTATAGCAGTAATTCTGAGTTGCACTCCTCTCAGAATGCTGGGCTAGAGAAGCTCGCTCTTGAGGAGCATAACTACATATAATTTAACCTATTGTGTTGGGAGGGTTATAATTTTGAAAACAAAATTTGTTGAAGAACTGTGCCAGATATTTTACTGCCGCTGGGTGATGGGAAGTGGAGATATAGCATGGGTTCTAACCATCAGATTTTTGTGAGCCTTGGGGCCTCTGAGAAAGATCTTGGGGGGGGGGGGGGGGTGACGTTAACCACTCCGTTAGAACCGCATGGCTTGTCCTACAGTGACTCGCTAGGATCGCCAGGGCAGTGGATGGGGCTACAGTTTATGTATTAGAGTGTGCTTTATTTCATATGAAAGCTCGTGTCATGGGCAGTCCAGAAAGGCTCTTTGTTTTCACCCATGTCAAGGCTTTATATATTTAATTGTAAAGTATATGTTTTATCATTAACTAGTAATGATGGGATCTGAGAGAGAGAGAGAGAGAGTAGAACAGAGTGAGAGGGGGCGCGCAGTGTTTTTTGTCCCGCTCGATGACGTCACGGCTGGCTGCCTCGCGGGGGTTGGTGGAGAGAGGCCCTTACCATGCTGCAAGCTCTTGCTAGTGGCTAGATGACTTGTAACCGCTTTTTTCCCACGCGGCTCGAGCTAGTGCGAGTATATATACAGTTCCTCGCCACTCTCTCCCTCAGATCTGGTTTCTAGAACGCACCCATCTTTTTTCCCTTGCTATCTGTCCCCGCTTCGCACCTGAGAATCTTTTCCTCTGCCTATCTCTCTCATTTTCCATATCTTTCACCACCTTTTTATTAACATTATATCCCCTCTGGTTAACTCTGCAAAATCAGCTTCATGCTGGCCAGTTGTATTGTGCGTTAAGGTCTGATATAACCCATGTATGTTAGTGTTAAGATAAGTGGATCACGAAGCATTGGTTGGCATTTATATTGTTTAGTACTGCTTCCTTTAGTTATTAGTGTTCTGCTGGATTAGATAATGCTAGACTAGGAGTCTGATATTATAAGGTATTGTTTCCTATGAGTGCTGGCTTTAGTTAAAAGCTGCACGACATACCTGAGAACTGGAGTTGATTGAGTAAATTCTAGTCTGTGTGCCATTGAGAGTAGAGCATGCACGAATGAGGGCTTTTTGCCTATACCATTCTGCACTGTTCTAGTCTCGATTGTTTGTCTTTGAGGTACGCCAGGAGAACGCTTAATACTTCGGTATTAAGGTTTCTCAAGAGAGCTACCCTTCATTATAACGTAATATTTGACGCACAGACTTGAGATTTGCACTAGGCTATGCAGCATGCCATGCGCACCAGTATCTCGTATCATTGACTCTAGCTAGACTTTATCAGTCACAGTAGACATTAAGTATATTAACCTAATTACTCTTTTTATGCATACCCATTTATCATTACACAAGCATTTCGCAGCCTAGTTTGATGTATTGAGACACAAACGACTTAGGCTCTTTTTGTTGATAGGAATACTGCATTGTCGTGGCAATTATTATTATTGTTGTAGTGTTTAGGATATTCTTGGCTCCGACGGCATTATATATTCTGCCTTTTTGGGTGCATAGCCTGCACGAGCATTGTTCCGCTGCCTGCCTTTTTGGGTTCCATTTCCGATACGAGCATCTTTATAGCATCTAACATTTAAAGAAGATTCCTTGTTAGTGTTGAAGGACTTTAGTGCACTTTCTTTCATGCAGGAGTGCCTGACATTTATTGATTAAAGTAACGTAAGCTGTAACTTCTCTTACCACCTTACTTTGCATACCATAACCAAGCACCTTCGGTTATAGGTAGTAATAGGCTGTTTTCACATAACATTAAGCCTAGAGTAGACGCACATTATTGAGAGTTTGATAGCCTATTATTGCATATAGAACTCTGTAGAGTATTTGTGTTCTTTGTTCACTGGGGATATACATCAGAGGTTGGAGCTAGCGCTTTCCGTTGTAACATTTATGCCATTACTAGTCCAATGAATAAGAGCCCTGATATATTTGAACCCCAGTCGTAACAACACTTACACTAAAGAATGTCCCATATACTATAATTCCCCCAAGCTGTCTCTAGTTATTTTATATCCTTCTTTTGTTCTCTACCGAGGATTAACCTCCCATTGTAGTAGGCTTTACCTGACCCTACTTGTACGGACCCGTAGGCCGTTTCGCCTTTACCCTTTTCAAACTCCTCATATTTTGATCTCTTCCGACGTTGGACATTCCATTCTAATTGGCTTTACCTGACCTACAGTCCGTTGCCTCATTATCCCTTTTCCAATTCCCTCATTTAATCTCTCCCAAGGATTTAACTCCTATTATTAGCCTCACCTGACCCTACCAGAACAGTTTTTGTATGTATGTATGTTTGTTTGCATACGTGAGCGTTTATGTATACAGGCATGTGCACACTTATTGCATGTTCTTATGTTCTTATATATGTATGTATATATATGCGTATGTATGTGTGTACGTATGTGTATATATGTATGTTCTGTATATGTATAAGTAAAATAAATGTGTACTGTATATGTATTGTATATCACTTACTATCATGGTTAATTTATGATAATTTGTATTTTACACTAGCTAATTATTGTATTAATTTCTTTTTTTAATGTAAAGTATATTATACTTACACATTGTAAACTGAGCTTACCATTTTCATATCTGTACATCTCATGTTCATCCACTAAATTGTAAAATGTGTATTTTCAGCTCATGAGGCTGCCATTCTTTAATAAACCGTTTATTATTATTATTATTATTATTACACACACACATACACACACACTCTCTATCTTTCTCAACTCCTTCCTCTTAATCTTCCTCACTCTCACTATTTTACTTTTTTTTCCTCTCTCACTCTCTGTCTGTCTCTCTCTCTCTCTCTCTCTCTGTTCTCTCTCTTTTATCTCCTTCCTCTTAATCTTCCCCACTCTCACTATCATTCTCACTCACTCTCACTCTCACTCTTTACCTCTGAGATACTAACTATTCCTTGTAGCTATCTCTCTCTCTCTTTCTCTCTCTCTCTCTCTCTCTCCCCCCTCCACCCAGTATGTAGTAGGTGTGTCATTCCCGATGGTCCTCATGCAGGCTTTATGAGAGAGAGAGAGAGAGAGAGAGAGAGAGAGAGAGAGAGAGAGAGAGAGAGAGAGAGAGAGAGAGAGTAATTACAAGGAATAGTTAGTATCTCAAAGAGATTGCGGTCCATTGTTGGGAGATACTATAATTATGTGGAAAAATAAATTGTGTAATACACTACACCCATTGCAGAGTGTGCAAAACACTATCTACTCTCTTCTTGAACTGCTCCACGGAAGAATTATTTGCAACATCTGAGGGAAGTTTGTTCCTAGTAGAACAGATCTTTTATGTATGTGACATTTTTCCACAGATACTAGTGCTGAACCTATACAATTTAAAATTCCAGCTATGGTTGCTTGTTGTATTCATATTGAGTCTAAACATTTTGCTATATTCCACATTGACAAACCCATTAAGTAATGAAACCTAAATGAGTTTACCTCGTAATGAGATAAAAATGCAAAACTTGGAAAACAAACATACCAAAACAGGAACGGTACAGTATAACAAACAACAGAACCTATCAAAATCACTATGTAAAAATAACGATTTAGCAAAATAAAGGTTTGAAATATAACAAACCAAAACCACCACATAGAATGTACAGTTGGCCACATACATTATATTTCTTGTCGTGATCAAATGTATGAAAGTAAAATAGTATGAATGGTTTGGGAGTGTGGTTTCTTTTCATTATAACCCTTTCAAGCTCCAATACGCGTTTCTGTTCTGTTTCTGGCTACTATTAGACGATTTTATTCAGATTAGTAACGGTATATGGAATTAAAATGGTTGATTGAGATAGTATTCACCGTTTTAACACCCATAGATTCTTCCTAAGTTCATAAAATCGTCTAATGATAGCCAAAATAAACTGCTAAAACGCGTCAGAGCTTCAAAGGGTTAATTTGACTAATCAGATGAGTTACCCTCTGCATAAGAAACTACACTCGTAATGCCACCATGCGCAGTATATTTCCACGTATAAGATCCCGGAGAGGAACAGAACTTATGTGGCCAACTCTACATCACTATATGAGTAAGTGGATTTGGGTCCCAATCAAATTAGTCGCCCATATATTAACGTCTATCTATCTATCTATCTATCTATATACTCAGGCCCAATTCCCACTTTTCCTTTTTTTTTTTTGGGTGTGTGTGTGTGTGTGTGTGTGTGTGTGTGTGTGTGTGTGTGTGTATACAAGGTGGGCTATCTTACAAGGTCCCCACATGCAGTCTTTATGAGTTGGGGGTAGAAGGTTAGAAGGGTTATCTGTGTGTGTGTGTGTGTGTGTGTGTGTGTGTGTGTGTGTGTGTGTGTGTGTGTGTGTGTTGTTACGACCGGGCACTCGGGTACACTAGGGCTCTCACACAGGACTCGAGTATGGCTCGCTGCCACAACGGAAACACACGATCCCAACCCCAGAGTACTGCCAGCCGAACAAAAAACACCAATACCCTCCAGAGTCCTATCTGCTATAACGGGGTATACAAGAACTTGGTACTAGCGTTTCACACAACAGACTAATAAAAAGACGGGAGTTATCTAGTCTGGTCAACAATCAAACAAAGAAGTAAATACAACAACACCAAAGAATAGTGTTGGCCGAAGCCGAAGTAATCCACCCTTGACTAAGAACTTAAGAAGTCCTCCACCCTCTACTTCGGATCGGCACTATTACGTTACGTTAAACAATAGTCCTCGAGCATCGAGCAAGGAATCTTCTGATAAAGTTAGATGCTTCTCGGATACTCGTAAGAAGTAAGTATCGGATTTTGAACAGCAATTTCAATAAGTAACACACTGGCAATTAACTAATATTAAAGGCTTTAAATTGACATAAGAAGAATTATAAGAATAGACAGTAGTAAATGGCAAACATATAAAAGAAGTACTCTGACAATGCACTGGCCATAGCCTACTAGGATTGTGCTCGGGGGGCCACTAATCTCTAAAGTAGCTTATGCGTGCCACACATGAAATCAATAGTGCATAAACAATAACATACATAAGGAAAGCTTCAATACTATGCTGTATCTGCTGACCGAGCAAAGTCTAGCTGGGATGTAGTAGGCTAGGAAACAATGGCTGAGCAAGCGGCTCGTAGCCTAGCGAGGTCCTTAAGACTGTGCGGCCAAATTACGGTAATTGACGGGATGCTCTCTTGAGAGATCCAGATCACTAGTATCTGGTTCTCTCCTGGCGATCCTCTCAAAGTCAAGCAAACGAGTTAGCACAGTGCTGGGTGGCAGAGGCAAAAGCCCTCACTCGCAACACAGTGCTAAACTCACAAGGTACACAGTCAGAAAGACCACCTAGGCTTTCCAAGTCTCCGTTGCGATTGTACAGGTTCAACAAAACGTAATACACATCGGGAATCACAACTCTAGTAGCCTTATCCCAGTCTAGCATCACCTAGATCAGCAGAAAACAGGAACATGAATAATCATACACAGGGAAATGCATATACGAGTGCAACAAACATTAATCAATCCTATTCTAGTTATCCCTTCCAAAATAGGCTATTCTAATAGGCATATATCTCGTGAGAACTCAAGCGATAATACTTTGGCTGACTAAATCTGCACCAAAGGGGTCATTGAGGTTAAAAAGGGTCGGGAAGAGGAGAAGATAGGCGGTTCAGAGAGTAGAGAAAGTTCACATCAGTCGGAAGAATATGTATAGTAGCAAGGGATATGAGAAGTCGCTCTGCCTTAATGAGTTCTGAGGAAAATGCGGCTAGACTTCCCTTTTTATACTCGGCCCTCTAGTGAGCATATCGCCAACTACTAAGGACCGCCCACTAGCAATCATTACGTAATATTCTCTCTCAATCTGGGATCGACAAAGGATTTCCCACGCGCTGAAGAGGGAGGAGGGAGGAGGGAATTAGGCCTACCTGCCCGCGTGGCGCACTCACTGGTCCTCGCCACTCAATTTTCTCTCTCTCTCCTCTCATCATTACATATAAGTCCCACACACAACACTTATAACTAATGATATAAAATAGAACTCGTTGACTCAGATGAAAACAAAATACATATTTATAATACTTATAGTACAACGGCTCACATAAACTAAGTTAGGAAACTTTACACAGACTACAGCCAAAGTTCCTGCCCTGACGATCCTAGCGAGAGTGGGGCATGACTGGGCGTTCTGTACAGCATGCTCATACTCGACATGCGTCACACCTCCCCCAAGATTTTACTTGCTCAACCCTGAGCTAAAATCTGACACACAGAACCCCATCAAGCCCCTCACACCCAGCGACCGCATGGCACTAAAACAAAGCTGAGTTTATCACTAAAACACATCTTATAAAAAAAAAAAATCACATTTTATAACTCCTCCCAACAATAGCAAAAGACACAATATCATGCTCCCAGAGCGAGCTTACAGTAGCTCAGCCGTTTGATAGTTCGTGGACTACTCAAACTCAATAGGCTATGACAAACTTATACAATTATCTATATCAAAAAGAAAGAGTTTTTATGATTTTTATATTTTAATATGTTTTTCCCGGCTGCACTATAAGGGCAGCCTATTTTCTTCTATACCAAACGCTCAACTCCTGCTTTACAACCCAATACGCTGGGCTACAACCGCGAGCCAACAAGCACCAAGCGCAAAATACTATTCAAACTAAAGCAGGAGGGCTACCCGTGTGTCAATCTACCCAGGATCATATACCCTTGAACGACCATCTGCAACCACGTTATCACAACCGGCAATATGGCGTATGTCCAGGTTATATACCAATAACCTTAGTGACCACCTGGTCAGCCTCATACTCCGATTGTGAAACTGGTCCAAGATCTTGAGAGGGTGATGATCTGGGTAAACTACAACGACCGGACCATAGGCTGGAACATAGACCTCGAAATGCCCCAGCGCATCATCGTCCTTTACAATTTCATTCATCAGGTTCTGAAACGTTGCTAGCGCATTCTTACGTCCGTCAGGCATAACATTGCACCGGTAGGTACTCCCGTCCACAACAAAACCACATATCTCTTTAGCACGCTCGGACAAAGTTACAGGCAACGACCACTCACGACATTCCTTATCCCTCAGACCCTTCGTCCACACGTAATCCAGCTCTGCTTGCACCATAGGCTGTCGAGCAGGATTTATACGGTAGGGAATTAAACTGAGCCTTGCACTATCTCCAGCCTGCATGTCGGATTCTACCCCGTACATCAGGCCTGGAGAAGCAACAAACATGCGAAAGTACTGCCATAGCCTAGTAAATAACTGCCTTGCACTGTCTCCACGAACAACATGCCTAGTGCCCTCCCACAACCCAGCCGAGACCGCAGCTTCTAACCTGTAGTCTCCCTCCTTCTCCACCTTCGTCCCTAGAACAGCCAGGTCATGAGAGGGACAATCAGTACCACCTGTGCAGTCACTCCCACAGTTCATTATTGCTAAGGCTTCCCCGCCGATACCGTACATGCGCACCCCCGCATTCCTTGTGACTACATCTGCCTGCGCAGCATCACCGCTTTCAGCGACATGGCCAGATACAGTCGGTCTATGGTAGGGCTGTTGCATTAGACTAGAGCAGCATTGGGAGGCTATGCGACGACCGGGCACTGCGATACCACAGCCGACCTTACCAATCTGCTCAATGTCCTCCTTTTGACCACCACCCTTGGCAGCCATGGGTCGACCCTGACCTGGCAACCATGCCAAAGCCTCGTCGCCCACCTTAAACCACCGAAACAACGAGGCTAACGGTCTTTCAACAGTCACGTGACCTGCCCGTGGAACATCTTGCACCGCCCGAGTTGTGAGACTCAGGGGCTCGGCACGACCAGTGGGGTATGAACCGAGCTGGTGCTGGAGTGCTGCACACTGCTGCTCAGGCAGGTGCTCTAGCGCTTCCACAGCCACCAGACTCGTGTCCCCCGCCCACTGTTCCGCCGAGACATGACAATCCCTATTCTCCTCCACCTGTGCCCTACTGCCCCCCTCTCCTTCTCCACCTTGGCCGCGGCAGACCAACGCAGGGACAGTAGGCTGCTCAGGTGGTTGCCTCGCAAACTCCTCCAACAAGTTCACATGACATGCTTCCCCGTCCTCGTGTTTAATCTCGACAGCACCATTACCACACTTCTGAACTTCCGGATCCTCCAACTGCAGTTTACAAATATCTGAGGGAACCAACTTGTCTAGATGCTTCCGAAGCAACCCAAGTCCTTCCCCAATATCAAACTGAGCAACCCTTTCTTCTCTCCGTGTGCAACGTTGCTGCCTCGGAGTCTCTTCCGGCCCTACCTCCTCACTAGCTGTGACAGGTCCTGGGGCCTCTCCAGACTCTAACATAGGTGCCAATACTGAATCACCCAGGAGAGCCGCCGAGTCAAAACTCTTAAAACCAACTCCAGCTTTAGCCTCCTCCTGTTGATTGTTCCTCTGCTGGTCTGAAGACGGAGGACTAGGCTGTGACACTTCAGCTGCCCGAGCTCGGGTGACAGCACACACCATGGGTTGTGCCTGGCACCGCTCGACACACTCTTGCTCTTCCCTACTCACGTCGGCCGTCCTCTCGGCAACGACTAAGGGTAGAACCTCAGAAGCGGGCATTGCAAAGTCGTTGCCGAGAAGAAGGTCGACGCCCTCCACTGGCAGTTTCTCCACAATCCCGACATCCAATTCACGTGTCACACCATCCACCTCCAACTCCAACCGCACCAGCGGGTATGACCGAGTTGCATTAATACCCTGCACCACTACCACCCGAGCCGCATTTATAGGGTAGCCAGTCAAGTTATTCATCAGAGTCTGGGAAGCACCTGTATCACGCAAGACCTCTACTCCATGCTTGCGCCCCGCCCACATCACGCAACCCCGCCCTCTATGGTCGCAAAAAACATCCTGAGCAGGGTTCGAGCCTCCCAGGTGCTTCTGCATTGGCTGTGCCTCAGCCTCTGACGAACTGCCCCGGGCAAACTCAGAAGACTTCGGAGACACACCAATGTTGCAGGCCAAAGACACAGCTGCTGTCGGTGGTTTGCTAGGACAGACTCTTGCAAAGTGCCCCTTTTCATGACAATGATAACACTCCAACTCCCCTCTGGGCTTCCCTTGATACTGGGAAGGGCCCGGCCCCTTCTTAAATGGGACGGTGCTAGTCTTGTGGTCAGTCTTGGTATCATAGCTCTTGTACTTGTTTGCATAATGTATATCACTAACTCGGGGGGGTGGGGCGTCACGCCCCTTGTTACCTGCCTCACTACGCTGGGCAGACCCGCACCCACGAATTAGCGATAGCCGGAGGTCAGCCATCTCAGCTGCCTCCTGTAGAGTTTTTGGGTTCTTCTCTTTAATAGTTAAAGTCATTTCTGCACCAGTACACTTATAAAACTGCTCGAGCAGAAACAGCTCAGTCAACTGTTCGGCCGTCTCAGCTTTCTCAGAACGTGTCCAGTTTGTAAGTGCATCTTTTAAGTCCCGGGCATGTTCAAGAAAGGTCGCCTCCCTAGTCTTTGTAACACCCCGAAACTTCAATCGATATGTTTCTGGTTGCAACTCGTATGCCCGTAGGACAGCTCTCTTCAATTCTGGGTAGTCAATGCAAGACTCTAAAGGCAGTGCATCATAAGCCTTCAGACCCTTACCCGTAAGTCTTGAGGAGACTAGAGCTGCCCACTTCTCTTCAGGCCAATTATGCTCCCTACACTTCTTCTCAAAACGATTAAAAAATTCTGTGACTTCAGTTTCACTAAATGCCGGCACCAATTTGACTAAGTGGGACAAGGACTGTTCTCTTACTTGGCCCTCACGGCCCATCCGAGTCCCTGTCGATTCTGCACGAGTCTTATCTAAATCTATTTGAGCACAATATTTCTCGGAGTCGTACCTAAGCTCAGCCTCGTGCCTCCTAGTCTCATTCTCCTGCCTCCTAGACTCAGCCTCAATCTCCTTCTCCTGCTTCCTAGTCTCATTCTCATGCCTCCTAGCCTCATTCTCATGCCTCATAGTCTCATTCTCCATCTCCTGCTTCCTAGCCTCATTCTCAATTTTAGCAAGCTCAAGTCTAAATATCATATCTGGAGACAGGCAGGAAGAGGGAGCTGCCACTACTGAAGGAGGGGGGGCAAAAACTGGGGAACCACTATGTGCACCGCCCGAGGGCACTCCAATCTGCCAATTCTCATCCCTCTGTGGGAGAGTGCTAACCTCCGGCAACTGAGTGGACGGCACTGTGGGAGTCGAGTGAGAGGGGATCTGGGGAGGAACCCCCCCCAAACGCCCTCTCCTCCGAAACCCCATGTCGCCCACGCAACACCCAGGAAATCAGCTCCCTCTTGGACATCCCTATTACATTGGATAGGCCCAAAACCTTGGCTATCAGGTGCAAGCCATAAATATCCACCCCAGTCAGCCTCTCCTCCGTCACGTGGTACCGCTTACTCACAAAAACTCTAGCATCCTCCTCACTGATTACTAACGGCACCTCTTCAAATGGCATCTCTCGCTCCTCGTCAGTGCTAGGGCACGACATACTGAAGTCCACAAAAAAATTCTCGAGACAAAAGTGTTAAACTTCCTTATGCAAGCACTAATTACTAAATTAACTGGAGTCTCTTAAATGCTCTACTAATTGCCCTACAAAAAAAATATTCTTCAATATGCACGCTAAAGTACAAACAAACAAATGTTGTACAACTCTGCAAAAATTTATACTGTTCACAAAATCCTAAGCAAGGTCGCCATTTGTTACGACCGGGCACTCGGGTACACTAGGGCTCTCACACAGGACTCGAGTATGGCTCGCTGCCACAACGGAAACACACGATCCCAACCCCAGAGTACTGCCAGCCGAACAAAAAACACCAATACCCTCCAGAGTCCTATCTGCTATAACGGGGTATACAAGAACTTGGTACTAGCGTTTCACAACAGACTAATAAAAAGACGGGAGTTATCTAGTCTGGTCAACAATCAAACAAAGAAGTAAATACAACAACACCAAAGAATAGTGTTGGCCGAAGCCGAAGTAATCCACCCTTGACTAAGAACTTAAGAAGTCCTCCACCCTCTACTTCGGATCGGCACTATTACGTTACGTTAAACAATAGTCCTCGAGCATCGAGCAAGGAATCTTCTGATAAAGTTAGATGCTTCTCGGATACTCGTAAGAAGTAAGTATCGGATTTTGAACAGCAATTTCAATAAGTAACACACTGGCAATTAACTAATATTAAAGGCTTTAAATTGACATAAGAAGAATTATAAGAATAGACAGTAGTAAATGGCAAACATATAAAAGAAGTACTCCGACAATGCACTGGCCATAGCCTACTAGGATTGTGCTCGGGGGCCACTAATCTCTAAAGTAGCTTATGCGTGCCACACATGAAATCAATAGTGCATAAACAATAACATACATAAGGAAAGCTTCAATACTATGCTGTATCTGCTGACCGAGCAAAGTCTAGCTGGGATGTAGTAGGCTAGGAAACAATGGCTGAGCAAGCGGCTCGTAGCCTAGCGAGGTCCTTAAGACTGTGCGGCCAAATTACGGTAATTGACGGGATGCTCTCTTGAGAGATCCAGATCACTAGTATCTGGTTCTCTCCTGGCGATCCTCTCAAAGTCAAGCAAACGAGTTAGCACAGTGCTGGGTGGCAGAGGCAAAAGCCCTCACTCGCAACACAGTGCTAAACTCACAAGGTACACAGTCAGAAAGACCACCTAGGCTTTCCAAGTCTCCGTTGCGATTGTACAGGTTCAACAAAACCTAATACACATCGGGAATCACAACTCTAGTAGCCTTATCCCAGTCTAGCATCACCTAGATCAGCAGAAAACAGGAACATGAATAATCATACACAGGGAAATGCATATACGAGTGCAACAAACATTAATCAATCCTATTCTAGTTATCCCTTCCAAAATAGGCTATTCTAATAGGCATATATCTCGTGAGAACTCAAGCGATAATACTTTGGCTGACTAAATCTGCACCAAAGGGGTCATTGAGGTTAAAAAGGGTCGGGAAGAGGAGAAGATAGGCGGTTCAGAGAGTAGAGAAAGTTCACATCAGTCGGAAGAATATGTATAGTAGCAAGGGATATGAGAAGTCGCTCTGCCTTAATGAGTTCTGAGGAAAATGCGGCTAGACTTCCCTTTTTATACTCGGCCCTCTAGTGAGCATATCGCCAACTACTAAGGACCGCCCACTAGCAATCATTACGTAATATTCTCTCTCAATCTGGGATCGACAAAGGATTTCCCACGCGCTGAAGAGGGAGGAGGGAGGAGGGAATTAGGCCTACCTGCCCGCGTGGCGCACTCACTGGTCCTCGCCACGCAATTTCTCTCTCTCTCCTCTCATCATTACATATAAGTCCCACACACAACACTTATAACTAATGATATAAAATAGAACTCGTTGACTCAGATGAAAACAAAATACATATTTATAATACTTATAGTACAACGGCTCACATAAACTAAGTTAGGAAACTTTACACAGACTACAGCCAAAGTTCCTGCCCTGACGATCCTAGCGAGAGTGGGGCATGACTGGGCGTTCTGTACAGCATGCTCATACTCGACATGCGTCACAGTGTGTGTGTGTGTGTGTGTGTGTGTGTGTGTGTGTGTGTGTGTGTGTGTGTGTGTGTGTGTGTGTGTGTGTGTGTGTGTGTGTGTGTGTGTGTGTGAGAGAGAGAGAGAGAGCGCGCGCGAGAGCGAGAGGTGAGTTGTTGAGTATTGGCACATCAAATCTCGAATCGGTCTTCACTATTGGAAAATAAACGGGAAGAGACAAAATTGAAAAAAAAAAATTACTTAAAAATAAAACATAAACACATAAATTTAACTCATATGTTCTAATTGACAGCCATCTATAATATTCCAAGCAGTGTATTATAGCAGAGAAGATATCCCCAGGGAGGAGTGGACAGTTTCAATGTAAGAATAGATGTGTGTGTTTTGACACTCTACAATGCTCGGATACAGCCTCTTCTACAATATACTGTATTAAGGGACGATGGACCAATTTATTTGCTCATTTATCTACCTTTTTATAATATTTGTTTAGTTTCCTTCCTAGACCTCCATTAAGCTAAAAAAAAAAATAAAAAAAAAAAACAAGATCCTCCTTCAAGATAAATTTGTACATTTTTCGATAGAAAACTTTCCCAGCCGAAGGCCGATTCCTCTTAAATTTCAGGCTCGCTATTGCTCGCCAGGAAAAAATTGACACCTAAATGTCGCGAAAAATCTTAATATTGACAAAGAAATTAGGTGAAAGGTCTTAAAATGCCAAACTAATGAGCCGAACGTCATAACATCTGAAAACTAATGGGGTTAAACATGAGGAAGAAGAGGGCCCAGAAAAACGACCCATCTCCCCTTAAATGATCTCTTTTATTGAAAATGCATATAATGTGGGGCCAACTCATTGGATTATTTAAAGTACTAAATTAATTAACACTGTGGATTATATCAAGACATTTTGCTTCAACGATAATGCAACATACAATTATGCGAGTAAGCCTATGAGATGACACTTTTTACATAATAGATCATTATGTTCTACCTGCAACAAAGGTCCTTAGAAGTCGTATGTCAACATGAACATGCATAATATTCTGCAAACTTTGCACTTAATGTTTTGCACTATGCAATCTCTTATTTTTTCCTCCTAGCGTGTCTCTCTGGAATGGACCGCAAGGTCTTCTAGATATAAACTATTCCTTGTAATTCCTATTAATATTCTCGAGGATGAAGGTGAGCCATTGTACCTGTCTATCCCGCCCCAGACAAGCGTGCTAGTCTGTGAATAACCCACTCACCTGTCATGACAACTGAGGCTCGGGGTGTGTGTGTGTGTGTGTGTATTTACCTATTTGTAATTACCTATTTGTAGCATACAGGAGTTGAGCTTTTTAGGCTCGTATTGTCCCGCTTCCCGAGTTACAATTATCTAACTTTGCCTTAAAAATATGAATGTTTTTGGCACTCACCACTTCCTCTTCCAACTGATTCCACTTACTTATACTTCTGCAAGGGAAACTATACTTTCTCACATCTCCTTTACATCTTCCTTTCATTAGTTTATATCTATGCCCCCTAGTTCTACCATTATCTTTCACAATATAACCCTTCTTGTCCACCTTTTCGAGTCCTCTCACACATTTGTACATCATAATCATATCGCCTCTCTCCCTCCTATTCATTAGAGATGGTAAATCTAATTTCTTTAATCTCTCCTCATATGGTAGTTCTCTCAGTTCTGGTATCATCCTAGTTGCAGCTCTCTGAACCTTCTCCAGCTTCTTTATATGCTTTTTTAGATGTGGTACCCACACCACTGCCGCATACTCCAGTCTTGGTCTCACCAATGTTTTTATTATTTTCTCCAGCATCTCCTCGTTTATATAGTTAAAGGCTATTTTTATTCTGTTTAGCAGTCCATATGTTTCTCCCACTATCTTATTAATATGATTATCAGGTGAAAGATCACTCCTAACAGTTATCCCTAAGTCCTTTTCTTTCTCTGATGGGTTAATAGTGTTTTCTCCTAACTTATATTCCATATGAGACCTTCTTGTACTTACTCCCATTTACACTACATGACATTTATTTGTGTTGAATTCCATTTTCCACTTCTTGCTCCATTGATCTATCCTATCCAAATCCCTCTGTAATTCCCTACCACTGTTTTCATCTTCTGTACGCTTCATGATCTTGGCATCATCTGCAAACATATTCATATATGCATTTATATCCTTTGGCATGTCGTTAATGTATATTAGAAACATTATGGGAGCCAGCACCGCTCCCTGCGGAACTCCACTTGTGACATCTTTCCACGTAGAAATTTATCTCTGATAGTAGTCCTCATCTGTCTCCCTGAAAGATAGTCCTCCATCCAATTTAACAAACTACCCTGAATCCCTCCATACTCTTTTAATTTGCACTTCAGCCTGCTATGCGATACTCTGTCAAAAGCTTTCTTCATGTCAATATATACGCAGTCCACCCATCCATCTCTCTCTTGTAATATGTCAACCACTCTGTCATAAAAACTGAGTAGATTTGTAACACATGAGGTACCCTCCCTGAATCCAAATTGCCTGTTAGATAGTAGATTATTCTTTTCCAAGTAAATCATCCATCTTTTCTTAATTATTTTCTCACAGATTTTGCACACTATACTAGTAAGTGACACAGGTCGATAATTCAATGGATGTTCCCTGTTCCCACCTTTATAAATCGGTACAATGTTGGCTCTCTTCCAGTCCATTGGTAATTTTCCCACTTCCAGAGAGTATTTCATTATCTCATAATAAGGGTTTCACTAGTTCGTCAGCACATTCTTTCAAAATCCATCCCGCTACATTGTCAGGTCCCACTGCTTTTTTCACATCTAGTCCTTTCATTATTTCTACTAGCGCCTCTGGGAGAAAATTAATCTCTCCCAGTTTATCACCAATTTCACCTACCGGTACTTCTTCAAAGTTATCACCTTTAGTATACACTGAGTGTAGTGTATTGTTCATAATTTCACACATATTCTGGTCGTCATCATTAGTGGTCCCTTCAACCTTCAACCTCACTATTCTATCCCTTACCTTCATTTTACTATTTATAAACCTATAGAACAGCTTAGGATCACTCTCACATTTTTTCACAATGTTCTTCTCATATTCTCTGGCTTCTTGTCTCCTGATTGTAGCATATACATTTCTTAATCTCTTGTATCTGTTCCAAGTTTCTCTATTACACCTTTTTCTAGCTGCCTTCCACGCTTGGTCTCTCTTTTCCTTGGCTTTCCTACATTTTACATTAAACCAATCCTTTTCCTTCGCTGACCTATTACCTTGTTTAGGGACATATTTATTAACTCCTTTTTCATATATTGTTTTAAATACTCCATACTTCTCGTCTACACTATTTCTCTGATGTATTTCACTCCAGTCAACATCTCTAAAGTATTGTCTCAGTGATTGGTAGTCTCCTTTTGCATAGTCAAACCTAGTTTCCTTGTGCTCCTCCCTCTCCTCCATATTGGAATAACCCAATAGGATTTCTATGTCCATTACAACGAGATCGCTCTTGCCTAAAGGTGGTAAGTATTTTATATCAGAAATTACATCTGGGTCTCTAGTAAACATTAGGTCCAATCTGGATGCTTCATCATTTCCCCTTCTTCTTGTATTTTCCTTTATATTTTGCACTAATACATTTTCTGTTACCATATCCAGTAGCCTATTCCCCCACGAGTTCACGTTGCTACCAGCTTCTCTCTGCTCCCAATCCACCTCTTTACAGTTGAAGTCCCCTACTATAATTAATTCATTGGTTCTACGAGTTAATTTTTCAATACAAATAATCATCTCATCTTTGATAAATTTGTATTCCTCCTCTTCCCAAGCCCCTGTGTAGGGCGGCATGTAGGCCACTACAATATCTGCCTTTTGATTGTCATCATCTGTCAATTCTACTGCTAATATTTCCGCTTTACTATTATTCAGATCAATCATTCTTGTTTTCAATTTATTATGTGTAAGAATTAGCACCCCTCCCCCCATCTTGTCTTCTCTATCCCTTCTCCAGATATTATAGTTGTTCCATCCCATTCCCTCCAAACTTATCCCTTTATTTAGTTTAGTTTCACATAGACACAATATTAAGGGCTCTTCCTGTCTGATGTAATCATTTATTTCTAATTTCTTTGATAGCAGCCCATCCACATTGCTATAGACCAACCTGTTGCTTTTACCATTATGATTGATATTCCCTGTCTTTATCCTACTATTTCCCCTTCCTGTTGCACCTCTCCCTCCAATCCTTCTTCCTGTACCACCACTTCTTTTCTCCCCCCCCTCCGCCCCTATCTTCTCCCCCTTCTTCAGGTACCACTTCCTTACTTTCCCATCCATTTTTCTGTAGAAACACACACACACACACACACAATGTGTGTGTGTGTGTGTGTGTGTGTGTGTGTGTGTGTGTGTGTGTGTGTGTGTGGTTAAGTCTGTGATGGTCGGCAATGGTGGGTATTGATAACTTCCAAGCAATCTAATATCACCCTCAACGCTGTCACGTTTTAACCCCTTCTGTACCCTCCATCACTCCTTACACCCCCTTCAACCCCCTCTTTCCCCGTCCCCCCACACTACCCACCTCTTTAGAAAAACTTCCCATCGCTGAACAAATTCGAACCTTAAAAGAATAAAGAGGAAGCCCCGGGATAAACTTTCAAACTCGGGACCTCGCTTTATAGAATTTTAATGACCGCTGAAAATTGGGTTGGCGGGCGTGAATGGCTGATGAGGGTGGTGGTGGTTGTTGTGGTGGTGGTGGTGGTTGTTGTGGTTGGGCTGTGATGGAGGATGGTGTGACTGGCTGATGAAGGTGGTGGTTGTGGTAGTTATTGTAGTACTGGTGTTTGTGGTGGTGGTGGTGGTGGTGGTTGTTGTGGTCGTTGTGGTTGTGGTTTGGTGTGAATGGCTGATGACGGTGGTGGTTGTGGTGGTAGTTGTTGTTGTGGTGGTAGTTGTTGTGGTGGTTGTTGTGTTGGTAGTGGAGTGAATGGCTGATGACGGTGGTGGTGGTTGTGGTTGTTGTTGTTGTGGTTGTGGTTGTTTTGGTGGTGGTGGTGGTGGTTGTGGTTGTTGTGGTGGTGGTGGTTTTTGTGGTTGTGGTTGTGGGGCTGTGATGGTGTGGTGGAGTAAATGGCTGATGCAGGTGGTGATTGTTGTGGTGGTGGGTGTGGTAGTGTGGTTGGGGTGTGGTAGTGTGGTGGTATGATTGGTTGTTGTTGTTGTTGTTGTTCCCCAAGCTGCCTGGCCGAACAGCCCCAAGGCCCCGAGCAAGGCCAAGGCCATAACCGAGCACCCCCACAGAACCCTCCCTGCTGACCACAATAAAGCCTGGGTGACCGAAGCCACTCCATGGCGGGGAGCTGAGGAGGGTGCGGAAACGCCCGGGAAACCAAAGCCACACCCAGGGCCCTGTGCCCCTCAGCAATTATGAAGAGAAAGTTGAGGGGCAAAGGAAAAATGTGACGCTTTGGCTTCCAATCATGGTAGATTGGGAGGTCAATCCACGGAAGAGACGCCGTCACTTGAGATCTAGAAAATATATAAGTAAAAGGAACAGTCAGAGTAAGCTATGGGTATGGCAGAGATCGCTCAGCTCTCACTCTGATAGACCAGCCCATCACCACATGACTAGAACCCAATCCTCTCAGCATCAGCTAGGAAAGGCCCTAGAAAGCCACCTTTGGCGGGGGGATAGCTCCCCTATTTCAACCCCTTTCGAGGTTGGGCACCCGCCTTGATTGGTTGATGATGGTCGTGGTTCTTGTGGTTATGTTGAAAAGCGATTGCAGAATTAATGTGAAGTATGATAAGCCTCAATTGCAAGATATCACTCATTCACTGCAATATCTGAGAGAGAATCGGAGAACAGGAAAGAAATCTGGATGTAATGGAAGAAATGTATTGGAAAACTATCGTGGAGAGAGAGAGAGAGAGAGAGAGAGAGAGAGAGAGAGAGAGAGAGAGAGAGAGAGAGAGAGAGAGAGAGATCAGAATGGAGGAACTGGAGTGGGCAGAGGAGAGGGTAATACAGGAACACGGGGTACCTTAATTAATTGACTTGATGGCTAGATAAAAGGTTTGAAAGTATATTGTTTTTATGTGGATTGGAGGTTCGGGGTGGCGATTGAAAGTCTTTGGAGGGATAAATTGGTGGATTATTGAGATTGGTGATTAGATGAAAGTATAGTTAGAAATGGAAGTAAAGTAGAAGATAAAAGGTGTCCGGGATCGTGGTACCGGACCAGACCAGATGGCTTGAGTAAAGTAGGAAAGAAGAGCAATTGGACAGAGGAAGAACAAGCGGAGAAGTGAGAAGTACAGTAGAAGACTGAAAGTTCTCGGGCTCAACCAAGTTGCTTCATTGTACGGCGAGTGGATGAAAATAATATATAGTAATGTGGCTAAGAACATGACTGTATTGTTATGAAATACAGTATCAACTGATATATTTGCATGCCAATGTTTATTTATGAATTGTATAGTTTTTTTTTTGTTTTTTTTTTTGTTTTTTTCTATATTCCAACTTACTTCCTCTCGGGCATAGGCTGAGAGCCTTAACATTCACCGCTTTACAATGAACAGTGAAGCCCATGAGGTCTTGTTCCAGTCTAGGGAGTGAGACATGTGAAGCACGTAGAGTACAACCAACAAGCACCTGCCATCTTGCCTTCACATGAGGCACGGTGCTCACTCATGGCCCGAAACGACCCCATCTCTGAAGCCACCTCGTTCCCGTGCTTCACTGTCTCACCCCCTACACTCGGACTCTCACACTTACACACACACAACGCCACCTGTTGAGCAGATAACTCACCATATACTGTATATATACAGTATATATATATATATATATATATATATATATATATATATATACTCATAATATAGCTTTAATGCAGTAAGCAAACAATTATGTATGCAAAAATAAACTTCCTCCCCCCCCCCCCCCCTCTCTGTCTGTCTCTCACTCTCTCACTCACTCTCTCTCTCTCACTCACTCTCTCTCTCCCATGTCATAACCTGAGCCAGTAAACAGCTACAATATACAATACAAGCAACAATTACCCCGGGTTGAAATGCGACCTCCGAGGCTCCCCCTCCCCCCTTGCAGACGAATATTAAGGGAGCCCACCTCGCCTTTTTTTCTCTTTCTCTCCCTCTCTCCTTGGCTTATCCATTCGGCCCCATTCAGCCTACTGTTTTAAGACGTTTACCCCCATCCAGGTGTCAATATTTTCCTGGAGAGCGGTAGTGAGCCAGCATATATGTATATTTGTTTTGACAGCAAGCTAAATTTGTACATTTTTCGATAGAAAAATGTCTCCGGCGAATCCGAATTTCTCCATACAATGTTGGTTCGCTATCGCTCACCAGGAAGAAATCGACACCTAATGGGGGTAAACGTCTTAAAACAGTTGGCTGAATGGGGCCGAATGGATACAAGCCAGGGAAAGAGAGAAAAGGAGAGAAAGATTAAAAAAACGGTGACCCCCCTTAACCTCCATCGCAACTCACCTCCGCACCAACTTATTATATACAACCCGAGTGCGGCAGTTTAGATGATAATAATAATAATAAAAATAATGAATGATGATGATGATACTACTACTACTACTACTACTACTGAACTGAACTACTATTTCTACAACAACTACTACTACTACTACTACTACTTTTACTACTACTACTACTACTACTATTACTACTATTGCAACGATAATAACATCTCATCTCACTCCCGCAAAATCAAGAGGGGCATTAAGCAGCAGTGATAATTCCCAAGGGAGAGATTTTGCCGTGTCAGGCATAAGAGAAAACGGAGAATAATAAGGTGTAAATACGAAACGGTTCCCTCCGGTCGTTCCGGCTAAATTGGGAGCTTAATAATCCGGTAATTCGACGTGGGCCGTTGTTCCGGCGTGTCAGTCCGGTTGCCTGAACGCCGTGTTTCCGGCTAGGGGTACTTTAAAATGCAGAGATCAGGGAAACCAAATACGATCATGACTACTATATTTAAGAATAGACTTTGGGACGTTCAGTCTCAACAAAACGTTTGAATACGATTCTTTCACAACACTCAATATATACTGTACAGTATACTGTATATGTGTATATGTGTTTTTTTTTGTTTCCTTTTCTAAGTTGCCGTAGTCTCTCTCCAGTGCCTCCGGGTGTTTTGTGTGGATTCATCCTGCTGGTGTTTCTGCACCCTGGTTGGAGGCTTCGGCATCTCATATAATAATACTACTACTAATAATTGACTACAGTACGTTTGTTTCGGGGTTCGATTCTCTCTGTCCTTTATCTTCACCCCTCTCTCTCTCTATCTCTCTCTCACTAAGAACTTATTCTTTAATCGAGTTGTCAATCTGTGGAATGGCCTTCCCCGAGATGTTATAGACTGCAACATCGTTGATTATGTTAAAGTTCGCCTAGACAACCACCTTGCCCGAAACCCACGGATGACTGCGTTTGTAAATGAATAAATTACTTCCTTAGTACTGCATTGTTATTATATTTACCTAATTGAATTCAAACTTTATCATATCCTCTCTGAGAAACTGTTGGGCACTTAAAACAGCAATAACTTAAAGAGCAAGTAACCTCGAGGGGTTGCAAGACCTGCTGTTAGTTTGATTTCCTTTGTACTCCTTTGTACTCTCTCTCTCTCTCTTCTTCTTCCTAGCAATCCTTTCCTTCTACTTTCCCTTACTCTTGGGTTTGCTATATCTACTAGAATTAAGTCCTGGCCACCTCGCTGAGATTCTAAGGTGTGTGTGGCCAGTGTATCTATGTAAATCTATATAAATCTCCCACTCTGTCTGTCTGTCTGTCTATCTATCTATCTGTCTATCTCTCTCAAAGCACACCATTCCTATTCTCCCCGACCACTCAGCTGTTGTTTCTTCTACTACCCCTCCCCCCATGCCCCCCCCCCCCCCCCCACTCTCGTGACAAACTATTTAATTTCGCCTGTTTGTCGTTAAAATTACAACGACGTGTTCCCTGCCCCCTTTGTGCAACCCAGTTCGTAGTTTTCGTCCGGTGGCCCCCCAAAAAAAAATTCCTTGAAGGGGGTCTAGGGGGTGTTTTTTTTTTGTACAGCTTGATGAAGGTCTAGGGAGGAGACAAAACAATACTAAACAAATAAAACAATGAACAAATAAATACGCCCATCTCCCCTTAACTATACACTTACAATAGGTTGGAGTAAATAAGGTTAGGTTAGGTTGACAATACTGTAATCTGTTCATTTTCTGCTGGCTGTACATTCCGAATGTCCTCACCCATAGATAACAGGAGAACTGTTATCTATGCCTCACCTTAATAATAACTCTGCTATTACGAACAATTTGAAGAGAAATATAAAGTTAATTATGTAAATTGTGTATGTACAGCTACTAACAAATGTTCATGAGGGGTCTTGAAATTATCTCTATGCAATTATATAAATTTAGATCAAATTAGCTATATATTAAGAACATAAGAAAATGGGAGTCTGCAAAAAGCCGATCGGCCCATACAAGGCAGATCTCTGTCACACCCAACCCCAATTACTAGGCCCAACTCAATAATACCTTGAGTACTGACCCCCCACCAAAACGGTCAGAGATTAACACAAGAATATTGATAAATACATATGAGTAGTTATAATTATGTGTGTGTATATATCTTTATAGTTTCCTCCCAAGACCTCCATCTAGTTTAAAAAAATACCCCAGACTACCATTCGAGATAAATGTGTACATTTTTCGGTAAAATAATGTCCTGGCCAAAGGCCGGTTCCTCCATTTACAGGCTCGCTATCACTCGCCATGAAAGAATTGACACCTAAATGACACAAAAGGTCTTAAAATCGCCAAACTAATGGGGTGAACGTCTAAAAATCTCAAAACGAATGGGGCTAAACATGCAAGAGAAGGTGGGCCAGAAAAAAACCCTCCTCTGAACGCATGTAAGCCTGTTCAGAAGTGGGTTATATAAAGCACCCTCGCCAGCCGCCGACCCCAGTAAGAAAAGGGTGGGGGGGGGGGGGGGGGCACGGATTTAAGAACTTTAATTCCCCTTTAGGCCACCAGAGGCAGGAGAGAGAGAGAGAGAGAGAGAGAGAGAGAGAGAGAGAGAGAGAGAGAGAGAGAGAGAGAGAGAGGTGGGGGACGGGGGTCGTTTGTTTTCGAAATGGCGCTGGGTTCGAATTGGAGAATGTATATTTTATAATATGCACCTACTGTATCAGGTATGTGTGAGTGTGTGTGTGTGTGTGTGTGAGAGAGCGAGAGAGAGAGAGTGAGAGTGAGAGTGAGTGAGAGTGAGTGTGATAGTAAGTGTGTAGGCCTATGTGTGTGTGTGTGTATGTGTCTCTGTGTGAAAGTGTATGTGTGCCCGAGCGTGTGTGTGTGTGTGTATGTACAGTATATCAAAGAATGGTGGCGGAGAGTACAATCGGTAGGCGAAGTCATTGGGTACCATCCGAATGCTAGTAAATCTGTACTAATAGTGAAAGAAAACAAGTATGAAGAAGCGGTGCGGACTTTTGATGGGACAGGAGTGAAGATTACAAAGGAGGTCAACGCCATTTGGGAGCAGTAATAGGCACAGAAGAATGCAAGAGAGACTATGTGCGAAAAAAGGTAGCGGAGTGGGTAAAGGAAGTGAAAACCCTGGCAGACATTGCGAAATCTGAACCACATGCTGCATATCCTGCCTTCACATATGGTGTTAAGCACAGATGGACCTTTCTTATGAGAACAGTGCCTGGCATTAGACAGATGCTCCAACTGCTGGAAGAAGCAATCAGAGGAACATTCATACCGGCCTTAACAGAGATGGAAGGCGTCACGCAAGAGCTAAGAGATCTATTAGCTCTTCCGCCAAGGTTCGGAGGTATGGGGATCATAAACCCAGTGGAGGCGGCACTACATGAGTACCAAAATTCTCTTAAACTTACTACGTCTCTGAAAGAAAAAATACGGGAGCAAAATGAAAATGATGAGGTGGACGAAGAGGAACAACGAAATGCAAGACAGGAGATTACAAAGAGCAGAGAAGAGAGACAGAAACATAGCCTAGAACAAATTAAGACCAGATGTAGGGAAGAACTGAAAATGAGAGTTGAGATGGCACAAGACACAGGGGCTTCAAATTGGCTCACATCATTACCAATAAAGGAGAAAGGCTTCAGCTTAAATAAACAAGAATTCAATGATGCCGTAGCCTTGAGGTATGGGTGGCCAGTTTCGAACCTGCCGCTGAAATGTGCATGCGGTGAAATAAACAACCCAGACCACTGTATGACCTGTAAGAAAGGAGGATTCATCTGTATCCGGCATGATGAAGTACGAGACATCACTGCACAAATGCTGGACGAGGTGTGCCATGATGTCAGAATCGAACCGGAACTTCTGCCTATGGACGGACAGCGCTTGGCCCACAATACTGCAAATACTTCAAATGAAGCAAGAGTGGACGTAAGTGCTCGAGGTTTTTGGACGAGGGGGACAACGGGCTTTTTTCGACATCAGAATCTTCAACCCAAGAGCACAAACATATCGTGAGCGAGGACACAAGGCGGCATACTTGAGAAACGAAAGTGAGAAAAAACGCGCTTATGAAGAAAGAATTTTGAACAGGGATCAAGGAAGCTTTACTCCTCTGGTCTTCTCATCGTCGGGAGGTATGGGACCTTCTGCAAGTGTCTTCTATGCCAGATTAGCTGAACAAATATCGGAGAAAAAGCGCCAGCATAGAAGCCAAGTCATAACTTGGATGAGATGCCGGCTCTCTTTCTCTCTTCTCAGGTCTGCACTCCTATGTCTCAGGGGTACAAGGTCCTCCCCGCTACAGAGGACAAGAGTGAGAGACTTGGACTTTGAAATGGTCGTGGCGGAGGGACGAATTGGGGAACAACTAGGTTGATTGTAGGGAGGTACTGGTACAATAAGATAAACTACAATGTAACTAGAATAAGATAGATTGTACACCACTTTGTAACTGTCACCTTAATAAAACAAATGTACAGTATATGTGAGTATGTGTATGTGTGCCCGAGCGTATGTGTGTGCGTGTGTGTGTGTCTGTAGCCCACCCAAAAACTTCCGCAGTATCATCAATCATGGTGGATTTTATACCATCATAAGTTTTTCCAGATTGATAATAGGGGCGTCTTTGGTGAGAGATTTCCCCAGCCTTCCCCTTAAAAAATGGAAGAACACGGGGCAAGACAAGCATACGAATACAATAATGCACAGTAATACGGGATTATACGTGCCTTCTGCGTGTCGTAAGAGGCGACTAAAGAGGTTGGGTCGGTGGGCTTGCGACCCCCACCCGGAAAAAATATCTAAGCAAAAAAAAAACGAACGAACAGCCTCGGATGCGGACGGAACCAACGTTGACGAACCACGACCGACTAAGGACATGCCTTCGGACATTCTGAGAATGGCTACGTGGAATGTTAGTGGCATGAATGATGGCACAAAAGAGAGAGAGGTTCTGGAAGTGTTAGTGAATGCCAGGCTGGATGTATGTGGAATGACAGAGACCAAATGGAAAGGTTCAGATGTGAGAGAATGGGAATGTGGAATGGGTGTGTGTGCTGGAGTGAGTGAGGGAACAGCGAGAGAAGGTGCATGTTTGTTTGTAAGTAGCAAATGGAAGGAATGTGTAAGAGAGTATGGGTCTGTGGGTTCAAGGATTGTGTGGGTGAGAATGAAAGTAGGAATACAAACGTGGGTGATTGTATGCATGTATGCCCCGACAGAGGATATACTTGAAAGAAAGAAAGAGGAGTTCTGGATGAATGTGGAGGCGTGCCTGGAGAAGTTTGACAAGAACGAAAGAATATTTCTGATTGGGGATATGAATGGTAAGGTGGGTGATAGGAAAGTTGAGGGAGTGGTGGGAGGGTGGGGGGTACCATCAGAGGTGAATGGGAATGGTAGTGCACTTGTGGACGTATGTGTGGGGAGGAGGCTGTGGATAGCCAACACCTTCTTCCGACACAGAATGATCCACAGGTACACGTGGAAACGGATGTTGACGATGAAGGATAAGACAGTGGTGGAACGAAAGTCATTGATTGATTATGTATGTGTGGATGAACGAATGAAGAAATCTGTGATGGATGCTAGGGTGTATAGGGGTATTGGAGGGGGTCTGTCTGATCATTATGTAGTGGTAGCTAAGGTTAGGATACAAAAGAAGTGGGTGAGGAGAGCGGGAGGGAGGCGAGAGGAGGGTGGAATGGTGAGGAGGGTGGAGAGGTTGCAGGAGGAGGAAGTCAGGGAGTACAGGAGAGCAGTGGAAAGACGACTAGGTGGGTTCGACCTGGAAGTTATGGAGGAAGTGGAGGAGATGAGCAAGGTGTTTAAGGATGAGATCTGTGCAGCATGTGAGGAGGTGTGTGGAGTGAGGAGAAGAGGGAGGGGAGTGAAAGGTACAGCATGGTGGACAGAAGAGGTAATAATAGCTGTGGAAGAAAAGAAGAAAGCATATAGAGAGTGGTTGGGTAGTAGAGGGAATGAAGATTCCGAGAGACAGAAACGAGCGAGGTACGTGGAGAGTAAGAGGGTGGTGAAGAGAGTAGTGAAGGAAAGTAAGAGAAGAGTAGATGAGGAATTTGGAAGGAATCTGAGTGTAAAATGGAGGGAGAGTAAGAAACTGTTCTGGAAAGAAGTCAAGAAAGTTAGGGAAGGTAGCAAGGGAAACAGTAAGGGTGTGAAAGATAAGAATGGGAGAATGCTAGCCGAGAAGCAAGAGAGAGTTGAAAGATGGAGGGAGTACTTCAGTGAGTTGCTAAATGAAAGGAATGAAGAGCCAGCAAACATAGCTGGATATGGTATGGGAGGGAGAAGAAGAGAAGTAGTGGAGGAGGAGGTGGGGATCAGGAGGTCAGAAGTGTGGGAAGCCATGAAAAGAGTGAAGTTGGGGAAAGCACCAGGAACAGATGGAGTGTGTGGGGAAATGTTGAGGTATGGTGGTGAGATAGTGATAGAATGGGTATGGAAAATGTGCAAACTAGCATGGGAGAAGGGGAGTGCACCCGATGACTGGAAGACTGGCATAATAGTCCCCCTATATAAGGGCAAAGGGGAAAGAGGAGTGTGTGGTAACCACCGAGGAATATGTCTTCTAAGCGTAGTAGGGAAGGTATACAGTAGGGTAGTGATTGAGAGAGAGAGTGAGAACGGAGAAATGGATAGGCGACGAGCAGGGAGGTTTTAGGAAGGGAAGAGGATGTGTAGATCAGATTTTTACCCTGAATTGTGTTGTGGAGAAGTATCTGGAGAAGAAACAAAAGGTGTATGTTGCCTTTATGGACTTGGAGAAGGCCTATGACAGAGTGGATAGAGAAGGTTTGTGGAAAGTACTTAGAATATACGGAGTAGAGGGCAAGTTGCTGAAAGCAGTGAAGAGCATGTATGAGGGTGCAAAGGCGGCAGTACGTGTGGAGAGTGAGCAGAGCGAGTTCTTTGACCTGAATGTTGGTTTGAAACAGGGGTGTGTGATGTCCCCGTGGTTGTTTACTGTATATATGGATGGAGTTATGAAAGAAATACTATCAAGAGCAGTGGATGTTGGTGTATCGCTGAAAAGGGAGGGAATTGAGTGGAAGCTACCTATACTGCTGTTTGCGGATGATACAGTTCTGATGAGTGATAATGAATGGGAGTTGCAGGGTCTGGTAAATGAGTTTGGAACAGTGTGCGAAAAACGGAATTTGAAGGTAAATACGGGGAAGAGCAAGGTTATGGTCTTCGAAAGGGGTGAAGTCACAGAGTGTGAGGTGAAGCTGAACGGTCAGGCTATGGAGATCGTCAACTCTTTTAAGTATCTGGGCAGTGTGTTGAGTAAAGATGGGACTATGGATGAAGAGGTGCGGGAGAGGGTACAACAGGGGAAGAGGGTTGTAGGAACGCTAAAAGCAGTAACAAGAAATAGGGTGGTCAGTATGGAAGTGAAGAAGTCCTTGCATGACAGTGTGGTAATCCCGACACTGACTTACGGAAGCGAAGCATGGACGTTGGTTGAGAGACTCAGACCAAGAGTGAGAGCAGTGGAAATGAATTACTTAAGGAGTGCGTGTGGAGTTACATGGAGGGATAGACAGACTAATGAGGAAGTAAGAAGGAGGTGTGGTGTGGAGGTAGATGTGCTGGAAAGTGTGAAAAGGAACAACTTGAGATGGTTCGGCCATATGGAACGTATGGAAAGCGAGAGAATGACTAAGAGGGTGTACGAGAGCGAGGTGGAGGGACAGAGGGGGAGAGGTAGACCGAATATGAGGTGGAAGGATGGAGTGAGGAACTACATGAACGAAGGCGGTGCTGGTTGGGAGGAGGGGCGTCGACTGACTGGGGACAGAGGTGCATGGGGGCGGTTCGTTCGTGGCCACCCCTTCGGGGATCACGGCGTCGGGCAATAGATAGATAGATAGACGGGGCTGTTCGGCCAGGCAGCTTAGGGAACGACAACAATATGCACAATAATAAGAAAAACAAAAAACAAAACAAATGCAAAATAGGCCACTGTGTATATAACTGATCGTGGTGAGAAGTTTATTTTATTTTTTTATTATTATTATTTTTTCTGTTTAATATACTGATAACGATATGCATTAATAAGGTAGATAATGTCTATACAATAATGTGTCTTTTGGTTTAGCCACCCATATATATCATCTATCAAATAATTCTTCCTTTGGCTTTGCCCTGCGTTTAACCCCTTCTGTTCTGTATCTGAAGCATCCCTGGTGTGGGGTTCCTACTTCACTATTCAAGGCAATCCATTACCAGAGCCCGTGTCCGCATCAATGTTTCAGTCCGGTGTTTTATATGTCGCCTTCGCTCACTTCTGTCTGTCGCTGTCTCTCTCTCTCTCTGAATTCTGTCTGTCCGTCCCACCCCCCTCTCTCTCTTCATCCTGCCACTCCCTCTCCCTTGCCCCCCCATCCCCTTTTCTCTCACACACAACACACACACACACACACACACACGTCCCCATTCTCTTCCCCTATCTCCCCTCCGCCCATCACCCACTGCAGCCACCCACATAACTGATTCACGCCCCTGGTCCATGAACCCTCGCCGCCCATGACATATACACCCACTGTACAGTCGCGCTAATAAGTCATGTCTTGTCACCAATCTGTCCCCTACTAACTTCCTAATCCTGCCACGGACATTAGTTCCAGGGCAGTAGTTCCCTTTCCAATGTTCCCTTACCCACTCTAAACCACTGTTTGGACACTTCATCCTCAGTGTTTTGGAGGACAAGCAGCCTAGAAGGGTCACTAGACCTGTTGTTGCTTGATTTCCTTTGTACCAAGTATGTTTTGATCAATAATTGGTATCAACAATATCTAACGTAATGACAACTGGGACATGACTTATTAGCGCAACCGTATAGTTGCCCACATAGTTCTGTTCCTCGTCGTGATAGTATGTGTGAAAGTAAAATAGTTCTCCCCTCTCTACGCTCCTCAAAAAAGTAGGAAAGTAGAAAGTAGCCAAGGCTTATCCCTCAATACCTTCCCCTGACCTGACCTGATAGCATGAATTAATTTCGAGTGTGGTTTCTTTAAATTCTAAGCTGACTAATCAAATGAGTTCACCACTGCATAAGAAACTAGCCTCGTAATTCAATCACGTCCATTATAGTTTCCTCGCAAAAGATCACAGAAAGGAACAGAACTCATGTGGCCAACTGTACACCTCATTCACCCAACGTAGGTATGGAATTAGTTGGGAGTTTTTGGAGGTTGGATACTTTTGGCAGTCGCCCCCTACCTCGAGGCTGTGTGCCGTTTTCTTTTATCACTTTGAGTGCCGCTGTAATTATTAGTGTGTGTTCATAGTCTATTTTTTCTTAAGCTGGCGTGAAATTGGCTTGTTCCCTTATATATATATATATATATCGATGTCTACACTCCAAACTTCCTTATAGCAGTCACAAAACTCGCAAATGTACAAATACAATTAAGTACTTTAATTCTACCATGGCACAACACGTAGACAAAACAAATAATAAGGTGTAGCTATTGAGAAAAATATAACACCAGCAATAGTTAAAGCCTATACCCTGTTTCAAATAAGTGAGCCAAAACTCGAGCATTAATATCTATAAGTATAAAACGACTAAAGTAATCGAGCTAATATTTCTACCATTTAGGAAAGCTTAACCATGGAATAGGTGTGGAAATGTACAGCCCATTTGCTCTAGCCCTTTTTGAGTTACAGAGGTTAGGGTTCACGATTTCTGACCTACTTTTTTGGAACAGGGTATAGTATCACTTAAATATTACCCCCAAAGAACATAGAAAACATAAATTGCAATGTGTCACGAAAATAAAAATAAAGTATTTTTTTGTTATCACTATTGCCTATCACCCAAAGCACAATTAGATAAAACAAATAGGAAGCACAATTATAAAACGAAAATTAAATATAGTAAATGTTTAGTATCACTATTCCTTATTACCTATAACGTTGAGAATATTTTAACTAAGAAATATAAGAAGCGTAAGACAAAAACAAAAGTATCACACATTACAAATAGACATACAGTAAAAGCTTAGTATCACTATTGCCTATAAACGAAAACAGAGAGAACATAAACTGAAACCCAAAAACCGAGAAAACAGAATAGAAATAGAAGTCAAATTATAGTATCACTCTTCCCTATTACCAAAAACACCGATAGAACATATATTCCAAACTGTAAGAAGTATAAAAACGAAAACGAAATATTGGAAATTTTCAACCCTCCCCCTCTCTACAACCCTTTCACTCTCCCCCTCCTCCACTCTCTCCTCCCCCTTCCTCTCTTTCTCTCCTCAGCCCTCTCACTCTTCCCTCCCCCTTTTCCTCCTCCTCCTCTCTCCACAGTTCTCTCTCTTACAGTTTCTCTGTAAACAGAGAAACTGATCTGGGAGTAACAATATCGAGTAACCTAAAACCGAGTCAACAATGTTCAGAAGTTGTTAAGAAGGCAAACAAAATAATTGGCTTTATAGGCAGGTCATTTGAGCATAAATCCAAAGAAGTTATCCTAACCCTTTACAATTCCTTAGTCCGCCCTCTTCTGGAATACTGCGTTCAATCCTGGTGCCCTTATTACCAAAAAGATATAAACAAGCTAGAACGAGTTCAACGTAGAGTTACCAAAATGATACCTAGCCTAAAGAACAAACCATACGAAGAGCGTCTTAGAGAATTAAATCTATTTCCTTTAACCCAGCGCAGATTAAGAGGCGACTTAATTCAAGTGTTCAAAATCATCAAAGGCATCGACAATATGAACTGTAGTAAGTACTTCACTATCGACCAATCTAATTACACACGGGGAAACGGTTGCAAAATTATTGGTAAATCTTTTAACTCGCACGAATCTAAGAATTTCTTCTTCAATCGAGTTGTCAACTTGTGGAATGGGCTTCCCCGAAACGTTATAGACTGCAGCACCGTTGATTCATTTAAATTCCGCCTAGACAAATATCTTGCATCAAACCCGCGACTGACTGCGTTTGTAAATGAATAACTTTATCCTCCCCTCAGTTACTAACCCATATGTCCCCTACTAACTTCCTAGTCCTGCCACGTTAGTGGCAGGGCAGTAGTTCCCTTTCCAATGTTCCCTTACCCACTCTAAACCACTGTTTGGACACTTGATCCTCAGTGTTTTGGAGGACAAGCAGCCTAGAAGGGTCACTAGATCTGTTGTTGCTTGATTTCCTTTGTACTCCTTTGTACTCCCCCTCTCGCTCCATCCTTCTTCCCCTCCTCCCATCTCTCACAACTCTCTCTCTCTCTTCCCCTCTCCTCAATCCCCCCCCCCCCCCCCCACCTCCCTCGGCAGAAACAGATTTGCGGCATGGGGTGTATCTGGCCCGGGGGAATATAAACACTCTTTACGCTGTGCACCTCTCTGCCATATTCTATTGGTTTATCTCCTCCCCAAAAATGCGCCTTGTGGAGATTATGTGATCGTTGTTGTGTGCCTGCATATTTGTTTGTCTTTTTGTTTAACGAATTATATTTACAAATCTCTATATATATATATATATTTTTTTTTAGCAGGAATGACTTTTTAAGATTTATTACATGGTTTCTTTCTTTCTTCTTCTTCTTCTTCTTATTATTATTATTATTATATTTTTTTTTTTTTTTTGTAGCAGGAATGAGCACAAACCCCATATGGACGGATTTAGACGATATTTGTCCAGTACTTTCATGTGGTACAAGCCAAGGTAGAACACAAGGAGCAACACAACATTTTTTTATTAATTAATTTATTTATTTTCTAGTTTCCTCCCTAAACCTCCATCAAGCTTAAAAAATCCCCCCCAAGACCCCCATTTGAGATAAATGTGTACATTTTTCGGTAGAGAATATTCCTCCTAAATTACAGGCTCGCTACCGCTCGCCAGGAGAAAATTGAAATAAGAGAAATGGTGTAACAGAAAAAATACAAGAATGAAATAAACTGAATAAAAGCGTGGGGAGGAGGAGTCGGGAGAAACTGGCGCACACACAATTGGAAGGACAGAGGGGCTTGATCCACCAGATAAATATTTTGGCAGCGGTTCAGGAGAGATGGAAGAAGAAGAAGAAGAAGAAGAAGAAGAAGAAGACGAGGGCGAAGAAGAAGAAAAGAAAGGAAGAAAAAGAAGAAGAAGGCGAAGAAGAAGAAGAAGAAGAAGAAGAAGAAGAAGAAGAAGGAGAAGAATAAAAATAAGAATAAGATTAAGCAGTAGCAATAGCAGCAGCAGAATAAGAAGAATAAGAATAAGAATAAGAAGAAGAAAAGAAAGGAAGAGAAAGAAAAAGACGAAGAAGAAGAAGAAGAAGAAGAATACAAATTATAATAAGAAGCAGCAGTAGCAGTAGCAGAAGAAGATGATGAAGAAGAAGAAGAAGACGAAGAAGAAGACGAAGACAATGAAGACAACGAAGAAGAAGAAGTGTAAGAGAGAGAGAGAGAGAGAGAGAGAGAGAGAGAGAGAGAGAGAGAGAGAGAAGGAGGCAGGGTACGTAATCAGGCTTCATGTTCCTATAACGATGCCTATTCACCTGTCACAGTTTCAAAGGCAAAAGATTCTGCCGATATAATTTCGCCTGCATTTAACCCCTTGAGGATCATGACGCATTTTAGCAGTTATTATGGCGATCATTAGACGATCTTATGCAATTTGGGAAAGATCGTTAAGGGGGGATGGTAGTTTTATTCTTCTCTCCCCCCCCCCCCCCCCCTCAATTAACCCTCTGACTTCCATACACCCTTCCTGATCTGAATATAATCGACTAATAACAGCCTGAAAACATAACATAAATGCACCATCGTAGTCCATGCAGAGTAATGAATGCAATAAATATTTAGATAAAGTTTGATTGTTGAGATAATGACTAAGAGAGTGTACGGGAGTGAAGTGGAAGGACAAAGAGGGAGAGGTAAACCGAGAGAGAGGTGGAAGGACGGAGTTAAGAAGTATATGCGTGAAAGCGGTGCTGGATGGGAGGAGGGGGCCTCAACTGACTGGGGACAGAGGTGCATGGGGGCGATTCGTTCATGGCCACCCCTTCGAAGATCACGATGTCCGGCAATAGATAGATAGATAGATTGTTTTCGGAGTTCATGAAGGTCAGAAAACTAATCAACAAGTAAAGACAATAGATGAAATGCAGTCTCCAGCAGTCATTGTCACCTGCCTATTGTTCTGTACGTGAATGGCTCTATATTATATTGGTCATGGTGTTCTGTTGTTGTTGCTGTTGTTGTTGGGGTGGTAGTGGTAGTAGTAGTAGTTGTTGTTGTTGTGGTGGTGGTGGTTGTGGTTGTTGTTGTTGGAGTGGTAGTAGTTGTTGTTGTTGTTGTTGTTGGTGTTGTTGTTGTGGTGGTGGTTGTGGTTGTTGTTGTTGTTGTTGTTGCTGTTGTTGTTGTTGTTGCTGTTCCCCAAGCTGCCTGGCCGAACAGCCCCAAGCAAGGCCATAACCGAGCGCCCCCACAGAACCCTCCCTGCCTACCACAATAAAGCCTGGGTGACCGAAGCCACTCCATGGCGGGGAGCTGAGGAGGGTGCGGAAACGCCCGGGAAACCAAAGCCCCACCCAAGGCCCTGTGCCCCTCGGCAATTATGAAGAGAATGTTGAGGGGCAAAGGAAAAATGTGACGCTTTGGCTTCCAAGCTTGGTAGATTGGGAGGTCAATTCACGGAAGAGACGCCGTCACTTGAGATCTAGAAAATATGTAAGTAAAAGGAACAGTAAGAGTAAGCTATGGGTGTGGCAGAAATCGCTCAGTTCTCACTCTGATAGACCAGATGTTGTTGTTGGTGGTGGTGGTGGTGTGAGTTGTTGTTGTTGGTGGTGGTTGTTATTGTGGTTGTTGGTGGTGGTGGTTGTTATTGTGGTTGTTGTTGTTGCTGTTGTTGTTGCTGTTGTTGTTGTCGTTGTGGTTGTTGTTGGTGGTGGCGATGGTTTTATATTGGTATTTATTTGTGGATAAATTCATATGTAAATGCTTATGTATATGCTGATAAAGAATGATGATGGTACATGAAAATGATGAGGAATTGTATAAATTGCGTACAGTACAACAAACACTCACTATAGTCTTCCCATTCTCCTCCACCTACCCCTTCTTCCTCTGCAGCCTCCTTCCTTCCTCCACATACCTTATTCTTCCTTTTCTTTTTCCTCCTCCTCGTCCTCTTTCATATTTTCTACGTCGTATCGCCATTCACTTTGTTTTGTGTGTAACTTCAAAATAACAGGAGAGAGAGAGAGAGAGAGAGAGAGAGAGAGAGAGAGAGAGAGAGAGAGAGAGAGAGAGAGAGAGAGAGAGATATAGGTAGATAGATACATAAATAGATAGCTAAATATAAATAGATAAATTGATAGGTAGACAGACAAGAGTTTGGTGTGGTTTGTGGAAGGAGGAAACTGAAGGTGAACGTCAATAAAAGTAAAGTAATGGTGTGTAATAGGGGAGAGCATAGGGTGGATCTAGATGTGAGGCTGGATGGGGAAATATTGGAACAAGTAGAGTGTTTTAAATATCTAGGAGGAACGATAAGTAGGAGTGGAGGTATGGAAATGGAGGTAAAACAGAGAGTGTGTGAAGGAAGGAAGGTTTTCGGAGCAATGGGAAGTATGTGGAAGACGAGAAATCTCGGAGTGAAAGTAAAAAGTGCACTGTATCAAGGAATTGTTGTGCCAACGGTGATGTATGGGGCTGAGACATGGGCTCTGAAGAAAAAGGAGAAAAGAGGGTTGGATGTGATGGAGATGAGCTGCTTGAGGAGTATGTGTGGAGTTACTCGTAGAGACAGATTGAGGAATGAAGAGATACGTAGGAGAGTGGGGCAGCAGGAACATTTGTCAGCCAGAGTGGACAGAAGGGTGCTGAGCTGGTATGGTCATGTTGAACGAATGGGAGATGAAAGGCTTACAAAGAGAATATGTGAGTCAGGTACAAGGGGAGATAGAAGGGCAGGAAGACCCCCATTGAGATGGAGAGACTGTGTAAGAAAAGCTTTGGATGATAGAGGAATGACTATAGATCAGGCAGGGGAAGTGGTGGTGGACAGGAGTGAATGGAGAATGCTTGTGAATAGTTGAGTGAACACGTGGTCATATAATTTTGGAGTAAGGGGTCGGGCGCAAGTTGGACTAGATAATAGTCCATCAGGTGCCTGGCCCGGGGAGACGATTAATATGAAGGGTGCGCCTGGAAGTGTGGTGGAAGGGCTTGTGGCTTTGGCTCCGCTGCATGTCTGCCTGCCGAGATCGGAACCTCTCCGGGTGGTCGGGGGCCGGGGGAGTGCTGGAGCGACCTTGGTGACCCTGGTCTCTGGGTCTTCTCCTGGGTGACCTGGATGTGTGTGAGTTTGTGCTTTTTATCTGTGTGTATTCGTTGTTTTTATGTTGTTTTTGTGTTTTCCCTGTTCTTGCTCTGTCTTGAGTCGGCTACCCCCAAAATGGGGATTGGGCCTGAGCATATAGATAGATAGATAGACAGACAAGCAGATAGATAGATAGATAAATAAATAGATATACAGAGAGATAGATAGATAGAAAGATAACTATCATTAATAAAAACTAAATACTGAAGAACATGAAGCAAGATAACAGAGAGAAAATATTAACTGAAAAAGGAGAGCAATTCAGTGCCATCTATAGGACGCACCAACCAACTTCCCCTTCTTTTACAGTTGACATTGTGCATACCTCTTACTATAATATGCAAGGCACAGTGTAATAATGTCTGCCTGTAATTAAGGAGGAAACTGCCTTCGGCCGGGAACTTTATCTACCGAGAAATGTACAAATGTATCTGGAAGGGGGGATCTTGGGGATGTTATTTTAAGTTTGATATAGGTCTAGATAGGAAACTAATATATATATATATATATATATATATATATATATATATATATATATATATATATATATATATATACAGTATACAGTATATATATATATACATATATATATATATATATATAATATATATATATATATATATATATATATATACTGTATATATATATATATATATATACAGTATATATATATATATATATATATATATATATATATATATATTGACCATTAAATAAAGTACACCCTTCCCCCCCCCCCCCATAACAGAATGGATGATACTATAAAAATATTCTCGTATGCTCCCTACAGACGGCTGGTTGAGTAAGCAGACCAAAGAAAAGAAGGATAATGGGAAATACTGGGAAAAAGAGCGAAAGAAGGAGGAGGAAGATCAAAGGGCTAATAAAGGAGAGAGAGAGAGAGAGAGAGAGAGAGAGAGAGAGAGAGAGAGAGAGAGAGAGAGAGAGAGAGAGTTGTGTGTGAGTGAGTGAGTGTGGGTGTGTAATAATAAACACATAATAATTAAAATGTAAAACTTGCAAACTAGGTTTGTGTGTTAC
>JBAKBP010005675.1:56016-119396 GCA_037953745.1 Lithodes maja | reverse complement strand
CAACTTCAAAATTTATGTTTTACCAGAATTAAGCCACCTAACGTAATGTACCCTCACTTTAGTTTCAGGTTCCAATGAAAAATAACCCTGAGATATTGCATTTTTAATATTTTCTTTTGATTTTAATAATAGCGAGTAATGCCTTGCATGCAACACTGGCTTGAATCCCGAGGGCATTGCTTTGCAAATTTAATGTTATTATCAAATTCTTATAGTGACTGACATAACTTGTGTTCAGCTTTTAATGCCTGGTAGTCAATAGGTTAACCCTTTCACTACCAAGGCTGTTTGTGGTTATATTTCAACTATATTTAGATGATTCTATGCAGATTAAGAAGAATCTGTGCGAGCAAAATGAGATAGGCGAGATAGTTCGAAGCCTGTTAGTTGCTGGAGGCCCTTTGGAAACTGAATAAAATCGTCTAATAGTAGCTAGGATAAAGTAAAAAGACGTCGCCGGTACAGAAGGGGTTAAACACTCTTTAGTAACTCCTTGCAATGCGATGACACTATATTTTCTAGTAAAGATAAACAAACTATATTTTGTCAACTAAATAATGGCTTCTACTATCTATCTATCTATTGCCTGACGCCGTGATCCCCGAAGGGGTGGCCACGAACGAACCGCCCCCATGCACCTCTGTCCCCAGTCAGTCGACGCCCCTCCCCCCAACCAGCACCGCCTTCATTCATGTAGTTCCTCACTCCATCCTTCCACCTCATATTCGGTCTACCTCTCCCCCTCTGTCCCTCCACCTCGCTCTCGTACACCCTCTTAGTCATTCTCTCGCTTTCCATACGTTCCATATGGCCGAACCATCTCAAGTTGTTCCTTTTCACACTTTCCAGCACATCTACCTCCACACCACACCTCCTTCTTACTTCCTCATTAGTCTGTCTATCCCTCCATGTAATTCCGCACGCACTCCTTAAGTAATTCATTTCCACTGCTCTCACTCTTGGTCTGAGTCTCTCAACCAACGTCCATGCTTCGCTTCCGTAAGTCAGTGTCGGGATTACCACACTGTCATGCAAGGACTTCTTCACTTCCATACTGACCACCCTATTTCTTGTTACTGCTTTTAGCGTTCCTACAACCCTCTTCCCCTGTTGTACCCTCTCTCGCACCTCTTCATCCATAGTCCCATCTTTACTCAACACACTGCCCAGATACTTAAAAGAGTTGACGATCTCCATAGCCTGACCGTTCAGCTTCACCTCACACTCTGTGACTTCACCCCTTTCGAAGACCATAACCTTGCTCTTCCCCGTATTTACCTTCAAATTCCGTTTTTCGCACACTGTTCCAAACTCATTTACCAGACCCTGCAACTCCCATTCATTATCACTCATCAGAACTGTATCATCCGCAAACAGCAGTATAGGTAGCTTCCACTCAATTCCCTCCCTTTTCAGCGATACACCAACATCCACTGCTCTTGATAGTATTTCTTTTATAACTCCATCCATATATACAGTAAACAACCACGGGGACATCACACACCCCTGTTTCAAACCAACATTCAGGTCAAAGAACTCGCTCTGCTCACTCTCCACACGTACTGCTGCCTTTGCACACTCATACATGCTCTTCACTGCTTTCAGCAACTTGCCCTCTACTCCGTATATTCTAAGTACTTTCCACAAACCTTCTCTATCCACTCTGTCATAGGCCTTCTCCAAGTCCATAAAGGCAACATACACCTTTTGTTTCTTCTCCAGATACTTCTCCACAACACAATTCAGGGTAAAAATCTGATCTACACATCCTCTTCCCTTCCTAAAGCCTACCTGCTCGTCGCCTATCCATTTCTCCGTTCTCACTCTCACTCTCTCAATCACTACCCTACTGTATACCTTCCCTACTACGCTTAAAAGACATATTCCTCGGTGGTTACCACACACTCCTCTTTCCCCTTTGCCCTTATATAGGGGGACTATTATGCCAGTCTTCCAGTCATCGGGTGCACTCCCCTTCTCCCATGCTAGTTTGCACATTTTCCATACCCATTCTATCACTATCTCACCACCATACCTCAACATTTCCCCACACACTCCATCTGTTCCTGGTGCTTTCCCCAACTTCACTCTTTTCATGGCTTCCCACACTTCTGACCTCCTGATCCCCACCTCCTCCTCCACTACTTCTCTTCTTCTCCCTCCCATACCATATCCAGCTATGTTTGCTGGCTCTTCATTCCTTTCATTTAGCAACTCACTGAAGTACTCCCTCCATCTTTCGACTCTCTCTTGCTTCTCGGCTAGCATTCTCCCATTCTTATCTTCTACTGTAATGGTTTCTACTGTAATGGTAAATAAATAGTAAACAATACTAGATACATAAATAAATAGTAAACAATAAAAGATACATAAATAAATAGTAAACAATAATAAATACATAAATAAATAGTAAACAATAATAGATACATAAATAAATAGTAAACAATAATAAATACATAAATAAATAGTAAACGATAATAGATACATAAATAAATAGTAAACAATAATAAATACATAAATAAATAGTAAACAATAACAAATACATAAATAAATAGTAAACAATAATAGATACATAAATAAATAGTAAACAATAATAGATACATACATAAATAGTAAACAATAATAGATACATAAATAAATAGTAAAAATAATAATACATAAATAAATAGTAAACAATAATAGATACATAAATAAATAGTAAACAATAATAGATACATAAATAAATAGTAAACAATAATACATAATAAACAATAATAGATACATATATAAATAGTAAACAATAATAGATACATAAATAAATAGTAAACAATAATAAATAATAAACAATAATAGATACATATATAAATAGTAAACAATAATAGATACATAAATAAATAGTAAACTATAATAGATACAAATAGTAAACAATAATAGATACATAAATAGTAAACAATAATAGGTACATAAATAAATAGTAAACAATAATAGATGCATAAATAGTAAACAATAATAGATACATAAATAAATAGTAAACAATAATAGATACATAAATAGTAAACCATAATAGATACATAAATAGTAAACAATAATAGATACATAAATAGTAAACAATAATAGATACATAAATAAATAGTAAACAATAATAGATACATAAATAGTAAACAATAATAGATACATAAATAGTAAACAATAATAGATACATCAATAGTAAACAATAATAGATACATCAATAGTAAACAATAATAGATACATAAATAGTAAACAATAATAGATACACAAATAGTAAACAATAATAGATACATAAATAAATAGTAAACAATAATAGATACATAAATAGTAAACAATAATAGATACATAAATAGTAAACAATAATAGATACATCAATAGTAAACAATAATAGATACATCAATAGTAAACAATAATAGATACATCAATAGATTTATAAATGTGTAATCTTGTGATCTGGCAGTGTTTCAAGGGATATAGTATAGCATGTAATAATATATGGTCATGACATAGCCAGGCTGCTCTTGACATTCAGTTAGTGTCATGTGTGGAATTTGAAAGCTCCATTTAAGGGACCGACCTGTGTTTTTTTTTCTTTCTATGTAGTAGCCATTCGACCCCATTCAGCCTATTGTTTTAAGACGTTTATCCTCATCTAGGCGTCGATTTAGACCTGGCGAGCGACAACGAGCCAGCATATTTTGGATTATGTTTTAGACAGCTGACTTAATTTGTAGAAAAATTTCTCCGGCGAAGCCAGATTTCTCCATACAATGCTGGCTCGCTATCGCTCGCCAGGAAGAAATCTACACCTGGATGGGGATAAACGTCTTAAAAACAGTTAGCTGAATGGGGCCGAATGGATACAAGCCAGGGAAAGAGAAAAAAGGAGAGAAAGATAAAACAAAAAAAGCCGATGACCACCCTTAAAATTGTAAACTTCCGCATGCCCGACCTCCTCTGTCACACCGGAAAAGCACTTACGCAAAAATTATGGCTCTGTAGCGATCAAATAGTTAGTTACCGGGGAAGTGAGTCATTATCTGCTTGCTTGTGTGGCCAAACGTTGAATCTGTGGCGAAGTGAAAGCTGCCCGTGTTTTGCTTAAGGGGGGTCACCGTTTTTTTTAAAAAATCTTTCTCTCCTTTTCTCTCTTTCCCTGGCTTGTATCCATTCGGCCCCATTCAGCCAACTGTTTTAAGACGTTTATCCCCATCCAGGTGTCGATTTATCGCTCGCCAGCATTGTATGAAAAAATCTGGCTTCGCCAGAGACATTTTTCTATCGAAAAATGTACAGATTTAGCTTGCTGTCAAAACAAAAATATATATATGCTGGCTCGCTACCGTTCGACAGGAAAATATTAGACACCTGGATGGGGGTAAACGTCTTAAAACAGTAGGCTGAATGGGGCCGAATGGATATAAGCCAGAGAAAGAGAAAAAAGGAGAGAAAAAAAGCGAGGTGGGCTCCCTTAAACACAATACAAAATAAAAATAAATATATAAATAAACTTTAATAAAGATACAAATATAATCGCAATTGAAATTAATTAACTTGTATTTTGTTTTATTATTTAACGCTGATCCAATTACCGTGTTATTGAACCACTGTTAGCTTTATATATAACCCCTGTTTGCTTTATATATATGATTTCATTATTTAGAGTATAATACGTATTGTAATAATTACAATGCAACCTTCTTAACCCTTTCTGTACCGGCGACGTCTTTTTAATTCTATTCTATCTGTATTCAGACGATTTTGTGTAGTTTGAAAAAGATCTGTAGTAGTAAAAAGGGTTAAGTGAGATAGTTCAAAGCCTGTTAAGTGCTGGAGGCCCAAATTAAGCTAAATCAAATCGTCTAATAGCAGCCAGAATGTAATAAATCGTCTAATAGCAGCCAGAATGTAATAAATCGTCTAATAGCAGCCAGAATGTAATAAATCGTCTAATAGCAGCCAGAATGTAATAAATCGTTTAATAGCAGCCAGAATGTAATAAATCGTCTAATAGCAGCCAGAATGTAATAAATCGTTTAATAGCAGCCAGAATGTAATAAATCGTTTAATAGCAGCCAGAATGTAATAAATCGTTTAATAGCAGCCAGAATGTAATAAATCGTCTAATAGCAGCCAGAATGTAATAAATCGTTTAATAGCAGCCAGAATGTAATAAATCGTCTAATAGCAGCCAGAATGTAATAAATCGTTTAATAGCAGCCAGAATGTAATAAATCGTTTAATAGCAGCCAGAATGTAATAAATCGTCTAATAGCAGCCAGAATGTAATAAATCGTTTAATAGCAGCCAGAATGTAATAAATCGTCTAATAGCAGCCAGAATGTAATAAATCGTCTAATAGCAGCCAGAATGTAATAAATCGTTTAATAGCAGCCAGAATGTAATAAATCGTCTAATAGCAGCCAGAATGTAATAAATCGTTTAATAGCAGCCAGAATGTAATAAATCGTCTAATAGCAGCCAGAATGTAATAAATCGTCTAATAGCAGCCAGAATGTAATAAATCGTTTAATAGCAGCCAGAATGTAATAAATAATACGTTGCCGGTACATAAGGGGTTAAGGTAATCACTGTGACTTGATGGAAGATGATCATGAATTTGTCGGACAAATATAATTGGTTTATTATTATATCGTAATTTCTGATATGTACTTTGGGGGAAGGGGTCGGACGCAAGTTGGACTAGATAATGGTCCATCAGGCGCCTGGCCCGGGGAGACGGTTTATATGAAGGGTGCGCCTGGAAGTGTGGTGGTCTGGCTTGTGGTTTTGCTCTGCTGCATGTCTGCCTGTCGAGATCGGAACCTCTCCGGGTGGTCGGGGGCCGGGGAAGTGCTGGAGGGACGTGCCCCTGGTCTCTGGGTCTTCTCCTGGATGACATAGATGTGTGTGAATTTGTATTTTGTTTCTTTGAGTTCATTATTTTCTGTTGTGTTGTCCCTATTCTGGCTCTGTCTTCAGTCATCCCTCCCCCCCCCCCCCCCCCAAAAAAAAAAAAAAAAAAAAAACAGGAAAGTGACGATTGGGCCTGAGTATATACATACATACATACCTAATGATATTAATATTTCCAAGTAAAAGCTTATGCAAATTTTCAAATCCCACGAAGAAAAATGAGCTTATATTTCATGCCCTAAATTGTGTATATATTTTAATAAAGCCCATTAGAACTTAATTTAGAATGTTGCTAAAGATGGTTATGCCAGAGAAAATATGAAGGGGAGATGGGCGTATTTATTTGTTCATTTGTGTATCTTTTTATTATTTAGTGTTTGTTTCTTCCCTAGACTTCCATCAAGCTTAAAACAAACACCCCCCAAGATCCTCCTTCAAGATAAATTTGTACAATTTTCGATAGAAAAATCTCCAGGCCGAAGGTCAATTCCTCTTAAATTACAGGCTCGCCAGGAAAATATCGACACCTAAATGACACGAAAAGTCTTAATATTGACAACAAATGGGGCGCCAAACTAATGGGCAGAATGTCATAAAATTTGAAAACTAATTGGGCTAAACATGAGGAAGAAGGGAGACCAGAAAAAATGCCCACCTCTCATTAATAAAAGTTATTCATGGTGAAAGTAATGACTTCTATACGCCAGTAATTGGCTGACCTTCGAAAAGAGAAAATATTATGACTGAATGTTATTGTGCAATTAGGAACTCCAATGGGGCTGTCATAATTTAATATCTGATTATAACTTCTTACGTACAAAGACATTATATATATATATATATATTATATATATATATATATATATATATATATATATATATATATATACTGTATATATATTATATATATATATATACCGGTATATACTTATTTATTTTGAAACCTAGATGACAATATGTTGCACACCAAATTACATCCATAAATAATTACCGATGTTTATATATGCCTGTAAAGCAGACACACGCACACACAAACAAATAAATATATAAATAAATAAATAAATTACAATCGTTTATGTGTACTAATTTTAAGTGTTCCAATCCCTTATGTGTGCCAATCATTAAGGGGGGATGGGTAATTTTTGGGTCGATTTTGTTAATTTATGTATTATTATTTTGTTTAGTTTCCTTCCTAGACCTCCATCAAACTTAAAAAAAACAACCCCATTATCCCCCCTTTAAGATATATTTGTACATTGTCTATTTGTAGAAAAATTTCCCGGCCAAAGGCCGGTTCCTCATATATTACAGGCTTGCTATCGCTTGCCGGGGAAAAATTGACACCTAGATGACACGAAAAGTCTTAATATTAACACAGAAAAGGGGCGAAAGGTCTTAACATCTCCAAACTTATGGGCCGAACATCTTAAAATCCGAAAACTAATGGAGCTAAGCATGAGGGAGAAGAAGGGCCAGAAAAACGGACCATCTCCCCTTAATTAACCCTTCCTGCCCGGTTGTCATTTTAAAATGAAACCACGGTAGATGGGCAGGAGCCCGGGTGTCTTTTTAAAATCCGTAAGCTTGAAAGCCTATTAAGCGTGGTTTGAAAGCTGTGCGTCGAACCGTATGTAAACAAGCTGGTCAGAGCGATGCGCACCTTCTAAATCAAGAAGGAGAAGTCCGACTTTTGTTGTTATTGTTTTGGAGAACAAGAACAAGTCTTTGTTATTGTCTGATATTGCTAACATCGCATCGGATCTCTCTCCACGGAAATCGTCATCACAAATGAACCAGTTGATCTAGAGAGCTCTACTCAACGCCAGTTTACAGATATGAAACGGGACTACGTTTTAAATATGTGCGAATTCTCTAGCAGTTAAGATAACAAAGATAAGGCTAGCCTATTACGACGTTTTTCGGCCATATCCCTCGGGCTCTCAGTGCTGTCATTTAGAAAGGCTGCCCGGGCAGGAAGGGTATTAAGACTTACACGATTTACACCTCTAATTATGCGAGTCCTCTTTGTTACCTGCACACACACAAAGTCTTCAGCGTAATTATTTCCGGAAGTGGACATAAGTATATAAATGTCTGCCATCATATACAAACAGTAACACTTTTTCCCCGGCATTTCTTGTTTCTTTTATATTTCAGATTTGTCCAACTATGCTTTAAGGGGACATTGTTATATATATATATATATACAAAACCTGGTGAACAACCTACATCTTTTCTATCTTAAACGACTTAGAGCAGTTAGTCCAGCAACCCGCCTGTATCCCGGATCGCTTCGGAGATCGGCCCAACATTCTTGACTTATTTCTAACCTCAAACCTTTCCGCTTATACAGTACTGTAAATATTTTCTCTCCTTTTGGCTCCTCCGACCATAAACTAATATCTGTCACCTGTCCTATCTCTCCAGTACGGCAACCCGATCCTCCCAACCGGCGGCACTATTGGTTCTTTGGCGCTGCCGACTGGGAGGCTCTTCGGCAATACTTCTTTGATTTCCCTTGGAATGACTTTTGCTTCCGTGGCCGGGGACCCTCGGAGAGTGCTAAACGCATTACCGAGGTAATCCTCTCGGGCATGGAAGCGTATATTCCATTTTCTTTCTCTCAGTCTAATGCAAAATAATCTTGGTTTATTCACACTTGTTCTACTGCTGTCCCAAGAGTAAAACGGTATTCTCAAACTTTCTTCTATTCAACTGCTGAGCTCTGGAACTCTCTCCCAGAATCAGTCTTTCCCACTTCCTATGACTTAAATTGCTTCAAACTCTGTGTGTCCAGGCATTTTGGCCCGAACGTTCCTTGATTTTGACCCTGTTACCCTTTCAACTCTGGGGGAGGCACTCGATACAGGCAGTTTTGCCTTTTGTCTCCCTCACTCTCATAGAAAAAAAAAAAAAAAAAAAAAAATATATATATATATATATATATATATATATATATAATATATATATACCGTATATATATACCCGGTATATATATATATTATTATTACCAATACATATATTTATCTTAGTTTGCTCCCTAGACCTCGATCAAGCATAAACAAAATACATCCCACAGAACCCCCTTCGATATAGATTTGTACATATTTTGTTAGAAAAATGTCCCGGCCGAAATCCGATTCCTCCAATATTACAGGCTCCCTATCGCTCGCCAGGAAAAAATCGACCTCTAAATGGCACGAAAGGTCTTAATATTGACAAGACATTATGGAAAAGTCTTAAAATTTGAAGAACAAAAATAATGGCGCTAAACATGAAGGAGAAGGGGTTTAAAATTAAATTAAATAGAAAAACAGAGAAATACTTCCCTTTAAAGTTATGCAAGAATGAAGCCACTTAAGGGGGAAGGGCTTATTTATTGGTCGATTTATGTATATATATTTGATATTATTTTAGTTTCCTCCCTAGACCTCCATCAAGCTTTTAAGAAAATGGATCCCCAAGATTCCCGTTCCAGGTAAATTTGTACATTTTCGGTAAAGAATCTAGTAAAAAAGACGTCACCGGTACTGAAGGGGTTACCGAGGCTATTTATTGGCTAAATTATTAATATTTTTTTAATTTTATTTTTTAGTTTCCTCCCCAGACCTCCATCAAGCTTTACAAAAAAAAAAACTAGATCCCCCTTTGAGATAAATTTGTACATTTTCCGGTAGGAAAATGTACCGGCCTCAGGCCGGTTCCTCCTACAACTACAGGCTCGGTATCGCTCGCCAGGAAAAAAATCGACACCTAAATGGCACGAAAGGTCCTAATATTGACGAAGAAATGGTGTGAAAGGTCTTAGAGTCGTATTCTTAAAAACCCATACCTTCCCTTAACTTTCCTTTCCCTTCCAAGGAATTTTCTTTCCCTTCAGTATTCTTAAAGAATTCCTTGGAAGGAAATTTTTTCGGAAGTGTTGGTAGCTCTGTTCCACAGGCGAAGCTAGGCGCGCACCAGTTGGTATGCCTGAAGTAGTAAACAAACCTTGTCAAACAAACGTTTCCAAGGATTGACTTGCATTATTGTTGCCCAAAACATGATTTAGAACACAAATATTGTCTTCAAAGCATATTATGTTGACTTGCACAAACACAAGAATGAATTGTCAACATGATATTAATAAATACAGGATCCTAGCTCTAAATCGCGCATGTACACCAACAAGCCATATTTTGTTGTAGTATTTAGACCTAGCCTATAGGCTATTATCCAAGAATATAATTACATATAAACTGATATGATAAGAAACAGGGATGGAGATAAATTAGATTAGCCGAATGTAGTGCGAATTAGTGTACCGTATATCAAGCATGAGAACTTTTCAATTACAAGGTCAAGTCTTCCATTTCTGACCAAAATTTAACAACTAGGCTATAGGAATCGCACAATAACCCACTATTGAGAAATAGTTACGTTCAAAGTTCAATACACATTATAGCCTGACATATTCTGGTGTGCTGAGTTCAAATACTAACTTGAACTTCTGTAGGCCTAGCCTATATATTATATAGGCCTAGGCTAGATTTGTTTTCTATTCAAACAAAATAATAAAAGCTAGGCTATATTTGATCTGGCCCAATTTGGTAAAAATTGCAATTCATGGCCCATAGTAGATTTACTATGCTATTGAAACCAGTTTTTTTCAATGTTTATATTTAGGCTACCGATATTTATTTATTAATTATCTAATTTGACCGTTTTATATTTTTATACAATATTTTGGGGCAAGAATGTAGTTACCGGGTGTACCGGCAGTACCGCCCACCTTGTTTACACTACGCGGATGCCTTTGGATATAAAAATACATTAGCCTAACCAAATAACCTAACCTAACCTAACCTAGTATTCATGCAGTAATGACAGGGGGCAAATAGCAGAAAATATAGCGTCGAAATGGATGGGAACGTAAGTGCGAGCGCACAACATGACATCCTTCCCTATTTTGGTAAGGGTTGTGTTAGCGGGCGTACCGCCTGCTTTGTTTCCATATTCGCACATTCGCAGTTACATTCATGTCTAATTTGACTGCTGTTATTTGCCCCTGGTAATATACCGGTACTGTATATGATGATGACAATGTCATGGGGGGTGAGGGGACATAGCACCCCTCAAACCATTATTGTATCCCACGGCCAGGTGTTGGGTAAATTGTTTTGCCATGGGATACAATAATGGTTTGAGGGGGGCTCACCCCCCATCATCCCCATGACTTGTTGTCATTATCATACATATTACCAGCAGGGGCAAATAACAGCAATGAAATTAGACGCGAATGTAACTGCGAGCGTGCGACTGTAAACAAAGTGGACAGTACGCCCGCTAACACAACCCTTACCATTATTTGTTATTTGCCCTTCTGCAAATAATATAATTATACTGTATATGTAGTGAAAAGGTAACTCGGACTTTCTATAACATAAAGTAATAAAGGTAATGGTGTAGTATTCGAGGAATTTCGAGCTTATCGCCTGCCTTGTTTACACTACTCGCACGCTCTTGATCACGTTTCCGTCTATATTGACTGCCGTGGGATACAACATTAGGTTGAGGGTCCCCCTCACTCCCCCATGACTTATTGTCATCATCATATATAGGCATTTTGCCAGCAGGGGGCAAATTACTTAAAAAAAACAGTCAAAAGTCGTGAATCGTGAAGGATGTATCCGGGTATACGGTAGTCATATTTACAAAGGTAGTGCGCTCGTAGTTACGTTCCCGTCTATTTGAACGGTTATTTTCCCCCTGCTGGCAATATAATATATGATGATAACAACATGTAATGTGGGGGGGGGGGGGGTGAGGACCCCGTCAACCTATTATTGAATCCTGCGGAAGTCAAAATAGACTGGAACATGATCGCGAGCGTTCACTGCTGCCGCCGTTCTGCGTAATGTAAACCAAGGCAGGCGCCATGTAGTATGTCCAAATACTACATCCTTCCCATAGGCCTAATAAATTCACAACATTTTAAAATCCAGATAGCCTATCTGAGGTGAGCCAATTCTGACAAAATCTAACAAATGTTTTGTCTTGAACATTATGATGGGCTAGCCTAGAGGGACAGAGACTAGCCTAGGTTAGTTTATTCAGTGGGGATGTAGCCTAAGACAAAAAAAATTAGGCCTACAATCCTGTATGGGTCATGAAATTCATAAGAAAAATAGATTAGCCTGGGCTAGGCTAGCTTACATGATGATGTAGCCTACTGTAGGCTGTAGGCTGTAGGCTAAGCCTAGGCCTAGCCGCCTAGCCTAACCCAATATGTGGTACTGGTAAGGTAGGCTAAATTAGTATGGTATATAAGATGATTGACCACTATTACTGTTAGCCCACAAATTTATATTAATATTACAGTATAGCCTATGCCTAGCTATTTTTAGTTATGTAAAGTATGGTATTACTGGGAATTGTTGATAGCGTATCTCTGTCAAGCCTCAAAACCTGGTAATGTTGACACTTATTGCATTAACACGTGCCAAAATATAGTCACACCGTGCACAAAATTGATGCTTTGAAAGGGCTACATCAGTAAACCAATGAAAATCAATAATAATCAAAATATGTATAAGATGAGGAATAGGCCATCAGCTGGCAGCCCGAAATTGCCCGAATCGTCCGCACGCGAATTCACGCCGAGATCAGTGGAGTCTTCTAAAACTTTTAATAACATTACTTTAATTTCAATATCATTTTCAATATCGTGCATTATATCATGTTAATAAAATTACATAGTGGTCAAATCCAATATTTAGTCACACTGACTCCAATTATATAAGAATGTTATGAACAAAATGACGAAGGGAAAACTGAAGACCTGCCTAGTGAGAGTCCTTCAAATTCCAATATTTTCCCCTGTTTAAGGGAAAGATTTTCCCTTCCCAAGGGAAAGGAAAGGGAAGGATTTTTTTAAGAATACCAAATCGAAAGAAAATTCCTTCCTTTCATTTTCGAAGGGAAAGAATTGTTTAAGAATACGACTCTTACAATCGCCAAACTGATTGGTCGAACTTCTGAAAACGAATGGGACTAAACATGAGGGAGAAGGGGGGCCAGAAAAACCGACCATCCCCCTTTAAGACGACCAAGAAAGCGCCTCCTCCCCCCCCCCCCCCCCCCTATCACTGATCTGCAACATCTCTGCTGCAACATCCAGGGGGCTTTGGTTGGCCGATATGCAACAACAGCGCCTGGTTCAGTTTCCGCGCGACCTGCTCAGCCGTGCATATGGTCGTTTCGCTCCGGGGACGGTTATGGTGGACATCGGGGGAGACGGACCGTTTTTCTGGACCCCCCTTATCCTTAATGTTTAGCCCCACTAGTTTTGAGATTTTAAGACGTTGGTTCCATTAGTTTGGGGATTTTATGGCCTTTCACCCCATTTCTTTGTCAATATTAGGACCCTTGGTGCCATTTAGCTGTCGATTTTTTCCTGGCAAGCGATAGCGAGCCTGTAATTTTAGGAGGAATCGGCCTTTGGCCGGGAAATTTTTCTACCGAAAAATGTACAAATCTATCATGAAGGGGAGTTTAGTTTTGTTTTCTTTCTAAGCTTGATGGAGGTCTAGGGAGGAAACTAAAAAAAATATATGAATAAATAAATTAATAGACCAAACAAACAGCCACTGTCTCTTTAAGGAGGCATGGGCGTATATATTTGTGTATTAAGGAAGCATGGGCGCATATATTTGTGTATTAAGGAGGCATGGACGCATATATTTGTGTATTAAGGAGGCATGGACGCATATATTTGTGTATTAAGGAGGCGTGGACGCATATATTTGTGTATTAAGGAGGCATGGATGCATATATTTGTGTATTAAGGAGGCATGGACGCATATATTTGTGTATTAAGGAGGCATGGACGCATATATTTGTGTATTAAGGAGGCATGGACGCATATATTTGTGTATTAAGGAGGCATGGACGCATATATTTGTGTATTTAAGGAGGCATGGATGCATATATTTGTGTATTAAGGAGGCATGGACGCATATATTTGTGTATTAAGGAGGCATGGACGCATATATTTGTGTATTAAGGAGGCATGGACGCATATATTTGTGTATTAAGGAGGCATGGACGCATATATTTGTGTATTAAGAAGGCATGGATGCATATATTTGTGTATTAAGGAGGCATGGACGCATATATTTGTGTATTAAGGAGGCATGGACGCATATATTTGTGTATTAAGGAGGCATGGACGCATATATTTGTGTATTAAGGAGGCATGGATGCATATATTTGTGTATTAAGGAGGCATGGACGCATATATTTGTGTATTAAGGAGGCATGGATGCATATATTTGTGTATTAAGGAGGCATGGACGCATATATTTGTGTATTAAGGAGGCATGGACGCATATATTTGTGTATTAAGGAGGCATGGACACATATATTCGTGTATTAAGGAGGCATGGACGCATATATTTGTGTATTAAGGAGGCATGGATGCATATATTTGTGTATTAAGGAGGCATGGACGCATATATTTGTGTATTAAGGAGGCATGGACGCATATATTTGTGTATTAACCCTTTCACTGCGGGTGACGTTCTGGAATGTTTTGGCAATTTACAGCAATTTCCAGGCTTCAAAAGCATGTAAAAACCGTAAAAATCGAGTGTTAGTGAGCGGGAGCGTGAGGGACCCACCTCCGACCCTGAGAGCAGCCAGCGGCCCACTGAGGTAGGCTGTGTCTCGCGCGGTTCTCTCTCTGTGTCTCACAACAGTGTAGCCAAGTGAGCGGCCGCTACCAAATAGCGGGTTTCCCGCGGTTCACACTCGCACTGCTGCTGGTGAACCAGACCACGTACGGGGCCTGTTCTGGTCTCATTTTGAAGCTATTTTCGCCTAGTTTTCGGCAGAATACAATTCATTTAATGCAGATGCTTGATTTATCATTCAGGAGTGCCTGAATATGCCCTAAATAGCCCAAACAAGGCCGCAGCCAAAGGGTTAAGGAGGCATGGACGCATATATTTGTGTATTAAGGAGGCATGGACGCATATATTTGTGTATTTATCAATCTTTTTATTCTGTTTCAGTTTCCTGCTTAGGCATCCATCAAGCTTAAAATGAAAAACAAAACCCCCCTTCAAGCTAAATTTGGACATTTTTGTTATATACTAATGTCCCGGCAGGAGACCGGTAACTACTATATTACAAGCTTTACCCCTAAATTGTACAAAAAGTCTTAATATTGACAAGGAAATGGGGCGAAAGGTCATACAATCGTCAAACTAATGGGGCGAACATCTTAAAATCTCCTAACCAGTGGGGCTAAACATGAGGGAGAAGGGGGGCCGGAAAACCCAACCCACTCCCCTTAAGGTGGTGTCACACGAGTGCATTTTCCGGCAATTTTCGATGAACAAGTTTTTCTACCGAAAAATTTACAAATTATTCGTGAAAGGGTTTCTAGTTTTTTTTAAGCTTGTTGGGGGTCTAGCGAAGAAACTAAAAAATATATAACTACAAAAATATATATATACAAAAAAAAAAAACACTACCCCCTTAATTCTTATGAACTTTAATTTTGAAGCTGCCAGACTACAAATTGCCCGTAAAATTTGACGGGAAAATCGCCATGTGACACCGTCTTATACACGAGGACCATAATAGGCAATTTTCGACGATCAACATTTTCCAACAACATTTCTGGGATTTTTTTTGTATTTTGGCCCCGATATCGGAAAGTGGATTGAGGATAGATTAAGGGGAGATGGGTCGTTTGTCTGGTCCACCTTCTCCCTCTTGTTTAGCCCCAGTAGTGTTCATATTCTAAGACGTTAGGCCCATTACTTCGTGATAGAGCACCAGATATTATGACCTATAGTTTCCCAAGTTGAACGGTTTTTTTCTTCATTTTTCGTACATTTACCCCTTCCATACGACGACAACATTATTATTCTGTTGTGGCTAACATTAGAAGATTTATTTTAACTTACAGATGACCTTTAGGAGGTGATGGGGTGCATACTACCTCAACTAACCTTTAGAAACCCACACACCCTCCCTAAGCCCAAAACAAATCTAATAATAGCTAGTTTGTTTGGCGGTAGTAAGACGCTTTTCATCCCACTCAGGTGTCGATTTTTTCCTGGGCGAGCGATAGCCAGCTTTTAACTTAGAAGACATCGCCTATCGACAGGGTAAAACATTTAGATATATACTGTAGATTGGAGGAAGTATGGGCGAGCATTTTAAAGTTGGAGGAAAATATTATGTGAAGTATATATATATTGTTGATTCATCTAGAGAGGGCAAACTAAAATACATTGCTCGAAAATGGCAAAAGCAAGCCAAATCCTCAATGATGGTTAAGGGGAGATTTCTACTTGAGGAATTATTTTCTGGACCCCTTTCTCCCTCATGTTTAGCCCCATTGCTTTTGAGATTTTAAGATATTCGCCCCATTAGTTTGGCGATTTTAAGAACTTTTGCCCCATTTTAAGACCTTTCGTCCCATTTAGGTGTCGATTTTTTCCTGGCGAGCGATAGCGAACCTGTAATTTAAGAGGAACCGGCCTTTGGCCGGGACATTTTTCTACCGAAAAATGTACAAATTTATCTAGAAAGGGAGCCTAGGGGGTGTAATTTTAAGCTTGATGGAGGACTAGGGAACAAAATAAAAACCTCCCCTTAACTCATACAGTACCAGGGACGTCTCTTTTATCATATTCTGGCAACTACTAGACGATTGTATTCAGCCTAGGAAGGACCTCTAGCAATAATAGGGCTTCAAACAACTACCTCAACCAAGCTTTTTAACTACCACAGATTCTTCCTAAGCTGCAAAATATCGTCTAAATATAGCTAGATATACAATAGATCACACGTCACTGGTATTCAAAGGTTAAACAAAATACCATCTTTTAACCCCCTAAGACGTCGGACCAGATAGTGTTAAAGTAATGGTAAAGGGGGGGGTCACCGTTTTTTTTTTTTTGTATCTTTCTCTCCCTCTCTCTTTGGCTTGTATCCATTCGGCCCCGTTCAGCCTACTTTTTTAAGACCTTTACCCCCATCCAGGTGTCAATATTTTCCTGGTGAGCGGTAGCGAGCCAGCATATATATATTGACAGCAAGCTAAATTTGTACATTTTTCGATAGAAAAATGTCTCCGGCGAAGCCGGATTTCTCCATACAATGCCGGCTCGCTAACGCTCGCCAGGAAGAAATCGACACCTGGACGGGTATAAACGTCTTAAAACAGTTGGCTGAATGGACCGAATGGATACAAGCCAGGGAAAGAGAGAAAAGGAGAGAAAGATAAAAAAAAAAAAAGGCCGGTGACCCCCCTTAAGACACACAAGGGTGGAAGTTTTACGTCAAGAAATAAGAGAGACCTAATCTATAAACATGTAAAGCCGGTATCACACGAACGCTTTTTCCCTCAACATTTATCCTCAACACTGGTCTGGCAGCTTATGAGGTAATCACTTAAACTATATCTGTCACCTAAATTCATCCATCACCAGTCTAGCTTCCGATGCCAGTGCAATAACTCCAGAAATAATGCCAGAAAAATGTTGATCAAATTCGATGTTGACCATAAAAGCTCTGGTGTGATACCAAGTTAATTGTAGCTCAAATCGTTCGCATAATTATAAACAGTGCTCTTCGGTTTATCTGTTCGAATCAACACATATAAACGATGATTGATCTCTTTGTGTGTACCATTTCTGTTCAGTGTTTATATTTAAGTATTTTAAGTGTTTTTATAAAGTATTTTGAAGAATGTTCAAGTATTTCATTTAATTTATAAGTATTTTTGAGTATTTTTAAAGTACTTTAAATGTTCGTTTTCAATTTGAAGTATATCTATTAATTCTAGTTGCTTAGTGTTAAGTATTTTAGTGTTATTTAAGTGTTAATTTTTATTTGCACTTGAGTCAGCCGAAACAATTGTAATAAAACCCATTCGCATTGAAGATACAGGAAAGTGGCGAAATAATCCGACTTAGGTTTTTAATTACTGTTATTCATATCTATCTATCTATCTATCTATCTATATCTATATATATATATATATATATATATATATATATATATATATATATATATATATATATATTATATTGTATTTTTATTATATTTATTTGTTTATTTATTTTTTGTAAGCGACCCACGTCCATTAAACTTGAGTTGAGCATGCGACGTAACAGATCATACCAGCGTCAGACTATAATATTTTATGACCAGCTGTTCTGATACACGAGCGAAATGTTGTGAACAATATATATCGTCAGTCAGTTTACTTGTTACAAAATATTCATTCGCTGTTATATATATTGCAAGTTGTGTGGTATTTGTCATTTAGGTGTTTATTTATAAAGTTTATGTATTATAATATTATATTTTGCTTGTCTATTGAATATAATATTTTCGTCTCTATCTTTCTCTATTTTTCTTTCTCTCTCTCTCTATCTCTCTCTCTATCTCTATCTCTCTCTCTCTCTCTCTCTCTCTCTCTCTCTCTCTCTCTCTCTCTCGGTCAGAGGAACTACTTTGCAAGTACCGGCGGCTGATCAGGTCCTTCAAGGAAAAATCTAATAGAATCTTAATTTCAGGAATTGTTCCCCGGATTGATGTAGAAAACCGATTCTACAACATAGCTACCAGTACAAATCGCCGACTAGCCAAACTCTGCAGGGAGGAGAACATCGGCTTTGTCGACACGTGGGATAATTTTTACTATGATAATCTTTGTTTTCAGGAGATGGTGTACATCTCAATGAAGTAGGAGCTGCACGTCTTGGTCGTCTGCTGAACGATGCAGTCAAGGATTTCCGTTCAAAAAACGGGGTCAACCAGACCCAAGACAGGGTAGTGTAAGTCAAATACGAACTGAAAATTCAGACAATGCACAATCAGTAACATCCAACTCTAATACTCTTAAGGTGTTTTATGTAAATGCTCGTAGCATACGCAATAAATTTTCAGATCTAGAGGAAATCGTGTTTACAGAACATTATGATATAATCGGCATTACAGAATCTTGGTTAAATACGGAAGACAGAGACTTTTTAGCCGAATATACGCTTCCTGGTTATACAATGTTTGAGAAAAGTCGGATCAATAGAAATGGAGGAGGAGTTCTGTTTTTTATAAAGGAAAGTCTTAATCCCGTCTTAATGTCAAAACCTCAAATTGCGAATATAGACATATCTTACGTACTATTAAATAATAAACGAGGAACTAAAATAACACTAGCTTTATTATACAGACCCCCATCTCAATCAGTGCAAACTGACAGTGAAATTTATGAACAAATTGCAGAAATAACTAACATACAAGATACCGTAATTCTTGGCGATTTCAACTTACCCGTGACTAAATGGGGCGATATTCTTACTTCACACTCTGGACACGACCTCTATGCTAACTTGCAAGAGAGTTCACTTTTTCAATTTGTACAATCTCCGACCCATAATGTGCTTGACCTTGTACTCGCAACAAAAGAAGAATTAATAGAGAATTTGAATGTTGGTGATGAATTCAGTAACAGCGACCATCGTACGATAACTTTCACTTTAAAGTTTACTAGTAACAAATCAAATAGCAGCATTGAGAAAGTCCCTAATTTCAAGAAAGCAAATTTTCATAAACTTAAATCAAAACTTAAAGAAACTGACTGGAGCTTTCTGACTAACAATAACGACATAAATACATCTTGGGAGTGTTTCACAACCACTTACCTAAAGGCAGTGCAAGACTGCATACCATCGAAAATACGGCGTCCAGGCCAAAATGATAAGCCCAAATGGTGGAATAAAGATATTTCAGACTGTCTGCTTGCTAAAAAATTTGCTAATGATAGATTAAAATCCTCACAAAATGACGAAGAACGGGTGAAATTTGTAGAGCTACGACGCAAAGCCAAAAAGTTAATTAAGCAAAGTAAAAAGACCCTGGAGTTACATGTTGCGAATCAAAGTAAAACAAACCCGAAAGAATTCTATAGTTATATCAGAAAGAAACAAGTAGTTACTTCAACTGTTGGACCGTTAGTCGATGAAAATGGAGAATACACCAAAGACGAAGTACAAATGAGTAATGCCCTCAATACCTTCTTTGCAGCAGTTTTTACAACCGAAGACCTCAGTGATATCCCTACACCATCGCCGATTCAGATTGATAATTCAGATGTTCTAAGCAATATCACCGTTACAGAGAGAGAAGTATTGAATTGTTTAGATAAACTCAAGGTAAATAAAACGCCTGGACCTGATACAATCTCACCTAGAGTTCTAAAGGAAGCTTAGGATGAGCTCTCCAAACCACTGACATTGCTATTCAATGAATCCTTGCAGTCTGGGACTATGCCTGATCAGTGGAAGATAGCCAACGTAACACCGATATTAAAAAAAGGCAGCAAATCCCTACCCAGTAACTATCGTCCAATTAGCTTAACCTCAATTGTATGTAAAATGCTAGAAACGGTCATAAGAGACAGACTCGTAAATCACTTAGAGGCAAATAACTTACTTAAAGATACTCAACACGGCTTTCGTAAAAAACGTTCCTGTTTAACAAACCTCTTAGACTTCTTCCACGATATCTTCAACCTCTACGATGAGAGTAAAGCTGTAGATATTATATACCTTGATTTTCAAAAGGCCTTTGACAAAGTTCGCCACAAACGATTACTGCTAAAACTAAAAGCGCATGGAATACAAGACGGTGTGTTGAAATGGATAGAAAATTGGCTCAGCGACAGAAAGCAAAGAGTAGTCATAAACGGTAAGGCATCTAAATGGACCAATGTAAGTAGTGGGGTACCCCAGGGATCGGTACTAGGACCAATTCTCTTTCTAATTTACATCAACGACATAGATGAGGGTCTCACCTGTACAGTCTCGAAATTTGCTGACGATACAAAAATTGCAAATAGCGTACTCTCAAAAGAACAAGTTGACGATATGCAACACAATCTAGATAAATTGTCATGTTGGGCCCAAATTTGGCAAATGAGTTTCAATGCGGATAAATGTAAAGTACTACATATCGGATACCTAAATGAGAAAGCAAACTATTCGATGAATGGCACTCAGCTTAAGAATGTAAACAAAGAAACCGATCTGGGAGTAACAATATCGAGTAACCTAAAACCGAGTCAACAATGTTCAGAAGTTGTTAAGAAGGCAAACAAAATAATTGGCTTTATAGGCAGGTCATTTGAGCATAAATCCAAAGATGTTATCCTAACCCTTTACAATTCCTTAGTCCGCCCTCTTCTGGAATACTGCGTTCAATCCTGGTGCCCTTATTACCAAAAAGATATAAACAAGCTAGAACGAGTTCAACGTAGAGTTACCAAAATGATACCTAGCCTAAAGAACAAACCATACGAAGAGCGTCTTAGAGAATTAAATCTATTTCCTTTAACCCAGCGCAGATTAAGAGGCGACTTAATTCAAGTGTTCAAAATCATCAAAGGCATCGACAATATGAACTGTAGTAAGTACTTCACTATCGACCAATCTAATTACACGCGGGGAAACGGTTGCAAAATTATTGGTAAATCTTTTAACTCACACGAATCTAAGAATTTCTTCTTCAATCGAGTTGTCAACTTGTGGAATGGGCTTCCCCGAGACGTTATAGACTGCAGCACCGTTGATTCATTTAAACTCCGCTTAGACAAATATCTCGCATCAAACCCGCGACTGACTGCGTTTATAAATGAATAACTTTATTGTATACCCCCCTCAGTTACTAACCCATCTGTCCCCTACTAACTTCCTAATCCTGCCACGGACATTAGTTCTAGGGCAGTAGTTCCCTTTCCAATGTTCCCTTACCCACTCTAAACCACTGTTTGGACACTTGATCCTCAGTGTTTTGGAGGACAAGCAGCCTAGAAGGGTCACTAGACCTGTTGTTGCTTGATTTCCTTTGTACTCCTTTGTACTCTCTCTATCTCTCTCTCTCTATAACTCTTGTTTTCTCTCTCTCTCTCTCTCTCTCTCTCTCTCTCTCTCTCTCTCTCTCTCTCTCTCTCTCCTGCCGTGAATTGGTCCATATTGCGTCAGGAGCCACAGATCGAGGGTGTATTATATAATGCAGATGGCGGTGCTGACTCAGGGGGTGGGGGGGGGTGACAGTCAGCAGCACCGTCAATGTCTGAGAGAGAGAGAGAGAGAGAGAGAGAGAGAGAGAGAGAGAGAGAGAGAGAACAAATACATAGATTTACATATATGCACTGGCCACACAGATCTTACGATCCCTGCAAGGTGGCCAGGACTTAATCCTAGTAGAGATAGCAACCCTAAAATAAAATGGAAGGAAAGGATAGCAAAGATGAAGGCTCTCTCCCTACCCTCCGCTCTCTTCCTACTCTCCGCTCCCTCCGGCAATTTTCCATACATGAAAACAGTTAGAAGTAAATAACGTTGCAGGGCTTGGAAATCACCTGAATAAATTTATGGAATAGTTAGAAACGGAAAGGATTTTTTTTTCTAGGTGGATGAGAGAGACAAACGGAAACCTGCCTGTGACGAGTGCCTCCCCCAGAGTTGAAAGAGTGGCAGGGCCAAAATCAAGGAATGTTCACATCAAAATGCATGGACACACAGAGTTTGATGCAATTTAAGTCATAGAATGAGGGAAAGATGGATTCAGAGTGAGAGTTCTAGAGCTCAGCTGTTGAACAGAAGAAAAATTGGGAATATCGTTTCACAATTGGGTTCGGGAGCTGCACAGTGTAGGGGTGGGATTGTGTTGCAAGGTGGGTGCTACGTGCTCTACGTAGAGGAGGTGGTATACACTAAGAGAGCTCTGAGGGAGACTGATTATTGTAATAGCAATAGAATAGCGAGGGAGATGCAACATTGCGGCGAGGAGAGAGAGAGAGAGAGATTGCGGAGAATCGGTGGGTGAACGTGAGTTGATGAGACAAAAGGCTTTCTTTTTTATTTTGTCTAGAAGTGCTGTGTGAGAGGATCCTCCCCACACATGCGAACAATACTCAATACATGGACCCACTGTGTCCCTGTACAGATCAAGAAGCAGTGCAGGGGCAAAGAACCCGATGAGGTGGTTAAGCACACCCAACTTCTGGGAAGCCGTATTTAGCAAGAGTGGTAATATGGTCTTTCCAAGAGAGATCAGAAGGAAAAGAGTCACCGAGAATTCTGAGAGTAGATGAAGGGTTGATTTTTGTATTGTTGAAATATTAGGGACAGTTTATAGTAGAAGATTAGGAAAGCAAAGTAGAAGGCTCTCTCCCCACCCTCCGGGTAAAAAGCCGTACCGGAAAATAGGTTGAAGTGTAACAAATTAGTTTGATTAATTCGTTTAATCCAAACCCCATTAGATGATCGTCCAGTCTCTTATATATATATATATATATATATATATATATATATATAGAGAGAGAGAGAGAGAGAGAGTGAGAGTGAGAGAAAGAGAGAGAGAGAGAGAGAACACAGTATTCTCATGGCACTACACCACCGTTATTGCTACCCAGTGTTCATACCTGACCAGACAGACATTGGCTCGTCTCCTGGCAACCTAATATCCTATGGTAATCGGTTAGTGAGAGTGTGAGAGAGAGAGAGAGAGAGTGAGTGTGAGAGAGAGTGAATGGTGAGAGAGAGAGAGTGTGAGAGTGAGTGAGTGAGAGAGAGAGAGAGAGAGAGTAAATGAGTGAGAGTGAGTGAGTGTGAGAGAGAGAGAGAGTGTGTGTGTGAGAGAGTGAGTGTGAGAGAGTGAGAGAGAGAGAGAGAGAGAGAGAGAGAGAGAGAGAGAGAGAACACAGTATTCTCATGCCACTACACCACCGTTATTGCTACCCAGTGTTCATACCTGACCAGACAGACATTGGCTCGTCTCCTGGCAACCTAATATCCTATGGTAATCGGTTAGTGAGAGAGAGAGAGAGAGAGAGAGAGAGAGAGAGAGTGTGTGAGAGAGAGATAGAGAGAGAGAGAGAGTGAGTGTGAGAGAGTGAATGAGTGAGAGAGAGAGAGAGAGAGAGTGTGAGAGTGAGTGAGTGAGAGAGAGAGAGAGAGAGAGAGTAAATGAGTGAGAGTGAGAGAGAGAGAGTGTGTGTGTGAGAGAGTGAGTGTAAGAGAGAGTGAGAGTGAGAGAGAGAGAGAGAGAGAAAGAGAACGAGAGAACATACACAGTCTCGTCATAACACTACTCCAAGGTAATTAATGCATAACGTTCATACCGGGCGCGTCAAACATCGGCTAGCCTCGTGGGAACCTATTAACCCTTTCAGGCTCCTAAGATGCCGCTTAGTATGTATAAATAATATTCTCCTAATCTCATAATATTTTTTGTTTTACAATATGCTCTCTCAAAGTCAACTGCAGTGGTTGAAAATGATAGACTAAATGTTTCTAAACTCCCCTGATAGTCACAAAGGCTTTTAAGTATCCCAGTAAGACGCAAGTGCGTTTTCCCGTACACGAAAGGGTTAATACTGTATGGTCATTTGTTACAAGGTCTCTATGTTGTATTTGAGGCTGTATATTGATGCTTGGCTGTAGAGATGTTGGCTTGCATACAGACGGTCCCATTCTTCGTCTTCATATCCTTCTACTTCTTCTTCTGCGTCTTCTTCTTCGCCGTCGTCGACGTCTTCTTCTTCGTCTACTTCTTGAATTCAGACAGGGTATTGACGAGAGAGACGGAGTTACATGGAGTTAAATGGAGTCACTGTAAACATTTTGACACTTTTTGTAACGAAAATGTTACCCATAAACTTTTTTTTGGTTTATCTATTCGTATTAGAACACCTCAATGATAAGAGCACTGTTTAGGTGTACCATTTGTTTTTACAATTACACAAACTGCGCAAACCTTGCAGTTCCTACTAGGTGGTCCGGTTTCAATTCTAACATTTCAATTAACATTTTATGAATGGAGGATGCCTTTAGGCACATGGACCTTTTTGTTTTATCTGTGTTTTTCCTTCCTCCGTTCATTGTCTCTTCAAAAAAAAAAAAAAAAAAAAAGGGCAAGGAAGGAAAAAAAAATACTTTCCTACGAAGTGGAAGATAAAGAAGACAAATGTGTAGGCTCTCTTCCGAACCCACCTATCCCTCCAACATTGGGTCAGCATGTAATATATTTGGGAAAGAAGGCCAGAATGAGAATTTTTTTACTGGGAAATTCCTAGTAAAGAACGAAATAGAATAATAGAGTATACTACTGTTGTATGTATGTATGTATGTATGTACTGTATATACTCAGCCACACACCCCATAGCTGGTGGTGGTCGACTCGAGACAGAGCTACTGTTACTATATGCTACTATTACTTACTACTGTTACTTATCCCAATTTGTTTTCAACCTATAATACTCCAGCATGCTCGAAATGAATATCTAGCTTCCTCTTCACACTTTTCACTGGTTCACTTTTTGACCTCCATCAAAAAAAAAAAAAAAAAAAAAAAAAAATCCATTAGATCTCCCTTCTAGAATAATTTGTTCCCGGCCGAAGGTCGGTTCTTTCAACATTACAGGCTCACTATCGTTCGCCAGGGAAAAAAATCGACACCTAAATAGCACGAAAGGTCTAAATATTGACGAAGAAATGGGTCGAAAGGCCTTAAAATCGACTACCTAATGGGGCAAACATCTTAACATTTGAAAACTAATGGGGCTAAACATGAGGGAGAAAGTGGTCCAGGAAACCGGCCCATGTCCCCTTTGTTTATTATGTTACCTTGTACAACCTTTACCACTGCGATGGTTACAAGGAGAAATCTAGTACTTTTACCAGTGTTTCTTCCCAACAACACTCCAGTGGGGGATAGACAGTCTTTTAATCGAAACCCATCACAGTGGTAAAGGTTCGAATCCTAGCCCTGGCTAATATAATTGTCATCAAATAAACAACATGTCATGCTTAGGGAGCCGGATTTCTATTGAAAGACTGTCTATTCCTCACTTGAATGTGGTTGGGGAAAAACACTGGTAGAATAAAAGAGAGAGAGAGAGAGAGAGAGAGAGAGAGAGAGACAGAGAGAGAGAGAGAGAGAGAGAGAGAGAGAGAGAGGAGAGAGAGAGAGAGAGAGAGAGAGTACAAAGGAAATCAAGCAACAACAGGTCTAGTGACCCTTCTAGGCTGCTTGTCCTCCAAAACACTGAGGATCAAGTGTCCAAACAGTGGTTTAGAGTGGGTAAGGGAACATTGGAAAGGGAACTACTGCCCTAGACTAATGTCCGTGGCAGGATTAGGAAGTTAGTAGGGGACAGATGGGTTAGTAACTGAGGGGGGTATACAATAAAGTTATTCATTTACAAACGCAGTCAGTCGCGGGTTTGATGCGAGATATTTGTCTAAGCGGAGTTTAAATGAATCAACGGTGCTGCAGTCTATAACGTCTCGGGGAAGCCCATTCCACAAGTTGACAACTCGATTGAAGAAGAAATTCTTAGATTCGTGTGAGTTAAAAGATTTACCAATAATTTTGCAACCGTTTCCCCGCGTGTAATTAGATTGGTCGATTGTGAAGTACTTACTACAGTTCATATTGTCGATGCCTTTGATGATTTTGAACACTTGAATTAAGTCGCCTCTTAATCTGCGCTGGGTTAAAGGAAATAGATTTAATTCTCTAAGACGCTCTTCGTATGGTTTGTTCTTAGGCTAGGTATCATTTTGGTAACTCTACGTTGAACTCGTTCTAGCTTGTTTATATCTTTTTGGTAATAAGGGCACCAGGATTGAACGCAGTATTCCAGAAGAGGGCGGACTAAGGAATTGTAAAGGGTTAGGATAACATCTTTGGATTTATGCTCAAATGACCTGCCTATAAAGCCAATTATTTTGTTTGCCTTCTTAACAACTTCTGAACATTGTTGACTCGGTTTTAGGTTACTCGATATTGTTACTCCCAGATCGGTTTCTTTGTTTACATCTTAAGCTGAGTGCCATTCATCGAATAGTTTGCTTTCTCATTTAGGTATCCGATATGTAGTACTTTACATTTATCCGCATTGAAACTCATTGCCAAATTTGGGCCCAACATGACAATTTATCTAGATTGTGTTGCATATCGTCAACTTGTTCTTTTGAGAGTACGCTATTTGCAATTTTTGTATCGTCAGCAAATTTCGAGACTGTACAGGTGAGACCCTCATCTATGTCGTTGATGTAAATTAGAAAGAGAATTGGTCCTAGTACCGATCCCTGGGGTACCCCACTACTTACATTGGTCCATTTAGATGCCTTACCGTTTATGACTACTCTTTGCTTTCTGTCGCTGAGCCAATTTTCTATCCATTTCAACACACCGTCTTGTATTCCATGCGCTTTTAGTTTTAGCAGTAATCGTTTGTGGGGAACTTTGTCAAAGGCCTTTTGAAAATCAAGGTATATAATATCTACAGCTTTACTCTCATCGTAGAGGTTGAAGATATCGTGGAAGAAGTCTAAGAGGTTTGTTAAACAGGAACGTTTTTTACGAAAGCCGTGTTGAGTATCTTTAAGTAAGTTATTTGCCTCTAAGTGATTTACGAGTCTGTCTCTTATGACCGTTTCTAGCATTTTACATACAATTGAGGTTAAGCTAATTGGACGATAGTTACTGGGTAGGGATTTGCTGCCTTTTTTGAATATCGGTGTTACGTTGGCTAGCTTCCACTGATCGGGCATAGTCCCAGACTGCAAGGATTCATTGAATAGCAATGTCAGTGGTTTGGAGAGCTCATCCTTAGCTTCCTTTAGAACTCTAGGTGAGATTGTATCAGGTCCAGGCGTTTTATTTACCTTGAGTTTATCTAAACAATTCAATACTTCTCTCTCTGTAACGGTGATATTGCTTAGAACATCTGAATTATCAATCTGAATCGGCGATGGTGTAGGGATATCACTGAGGTCTTCGGTTGTAAAAACTGATGCAAAGAAGGTATTGAGGGCATTACTCATTTGTACTTCGTCTTTGGTGTATTCTCCATTTTCATCGACTAACGGTCCAACAGTTGAAGTAACTACTTTTTTCTTTCTGATATAACTATAGAATTCTTTCGGGTTTGTTTTACTTTGATTCGCAACATGTAACTCCAGGGTCTTTTTACTTTGCTTAATTAACTTTTTGGCTTTGCGTCGTAGCTCTACAAATTTCACCCGTTCTTCGTCATTTTGTGAGGATTTTAATCTATCATTAGCAAATTTTTTAGCAAGCAGACAGTCTGAAATATCTTTATTCCACCATTTGGGCTTATCATTTTGGCCTGGACGCCGTATTTTCGATGGTATGCAGTCTTGCACTGCCTTAAGGTAAGTGGTTGTGAAACACTCCCAGGATGTATTTATGTCGTTATTGTTAGTCAGAAAGCTCCAGTCAGTTTCTTTAAGTTTTAATTTAAGTTTATGAAAATTTGCTTTCTTGAAATTAGGGACTTTCTCAATGCTGCTATTTGATTTGTTACTAGTAAACTTTAAAGTGAAAGTTATCGTACGATGGTCGCTGTTACTGAATTCATCACCAACATTCAAATTCTCTATTAATTCTTCTTTTGTTGCGAGTACAAGGTCAAGCACATTATTACCACGGGTCGGAGATTGTACAAATTGAAAAAGTGAACTCTCTTGCAAGTTAGCATAGAGGTCGTGTCCAGAGTGTGAAGTAAGAATATCGCCCCATTTAGTCACGGGTAAGTTGAAATCGCCAAGAATTACGGTATCTTGTATGTTAGTTATTTCTGCAATTTGTTCATAAATTTCACTGTCAGTTTGCACTGATTGAGATGGGGGTCTGTATAATAAAGCTAGTGTTATTTTAGGTTCCTCGTTTATTATTTAATAGTACGTAAGATATGTCTATATTCGCAATTTGAGGTTTTGACATTAAGACGGGATTAAGACTTTCCTTTATAAAAAACAGAACTCCTCCTCCATTTCTATTGATCCGACTTTTCTCAAACATTGTATAACCAGGAAGCGTATATTCGGCTAAAAAGTCTTCCGTATTTAACCAAGATTCTGTAATGCCGATTATATCATAATGTTCTGTAAACACGATTTCCTCTAGATCTGAAAATTTATTGCGTATGCTACGAGCATTTACATAAAACACCTTAAGAGTATTAGAGTTGGATGTTACTGATTGTGCATTGTCTGAATTTTCAGTTCGTATTTGACTTACACTACCCTGTCTTGGGTCTGGTTGACCCCGTTTTTTGAACGGAAATCCTTGACTGCATCGTTCAGCAGACGACCAAGACGTGCAGCTCCTACTTCATTGAGATGTACACCATCTCCTGAAAACAAAGATTTATCATAGTAAAAATTATCCCACGTGTCGACAAAGCCGATGTTCTCCTCTCTTCAGAGTTTGGCTAGTCGGCGATTTGTACTGGTAGCTATGTTGTAGAATCGGTTTTCTACATCAATCCGGGGAACAATTCCTGAAATTAAGATTCTATTAGATTTTTCCTTGAAGGACCTGATCAGCCGCCGGTACTTGCAAAGTAGTTCCTCTGACCGCGTCCGTTGGACATCGTTAGATCCAACGTGGATGATGTACGTAGTGCTTGCGGGGGCGAGCCTGGAAACCTCTTCCAGAGCCGCAACAATGTCGTCCACGCCGCCACCTGGGATACAGAATCGCTTTCTGGTCCTGGGTGCCCTGGCGCAGAACTCTGTTAGTTGGCCACGGACCATGGAGTCGCCCACAAGCCGAACTTCTTCCGTTTCCTCTTCCTCGTCAATAGCCAGAATTTTGAAGCGGTTTTGGCATGTTGTCGGGTCGGGATGACCTTCCTGGTACTGGTACTGGGATGGACATTGTTTCTCACTAACTGAAAGTTGTCCTGGGGGGGAGTGAGAGTAGAGTCATTATTATTATCTGCAACATCTAAGGTAGCTGCTGGTGTGGGTACCGGTACTGTATGCACTGGAATGGCGGTTGACATAGTAGTGGTTTCTTGGGCCGAGGGCACTCCTACGTTGAGTGTGGCAAATTCTTGAAGGGATTCAAGCTTCGTAGTCAGGGCATCGATCTTGCGGTGAGCTGCATTCAATTCATCCGCAATCTTCTCTCGGAGCTGGCAAAATCTACAAATTTGGACATCAGTGTCAACAAACATGGTAGGGCCAAATTTACCGGAACAACTCGTGCAGGTTCGTTGCGGCGCCATGATGATATAATCACAATATGCCTGAAAATCACACAAATTTATGTTAGCAAAATGGTACAATTAAAGCCTGAAAATCACAAAAAATGTATGTTAGCAATGTGATACAATTAATTCCTGAAAATCACAAATTTTTTTGTTAGCAATATGATAAAATTAATATGCCTGTAAATCACAAAAAATATGTTAGCAATAGAACACAATTTATGCCTGAAAAAAAAACCAAAAATTTATGTTAGCAGTATGACACAGTTAAAGCCTGAAAATCACAAATGGACTAGAAATTTGTTACAAAATTTACTGGAAAAAAAAAAGTGGGAGAGGGTTAATGTAGCCTAGTGAAAAAACTGGAAAACAGTATACAGTACAGTAACAAAAAATATTTGTTAGCAATATGGTACAATTAATGCCTGTAAATCACAAAAATAATATGTTAATCACAAAAAGAATATTATGGCTGTAAATCACAAAAAATATGTTAGCAATAGAACACAATTTATGCCTGAAAATAAAATAAAAAAATTGGATGTTAGCAGTATGACACAGTTAAAGCCTGAAAATTGTAAATGGACTAGTAATTTGTTACAAAATTTACTGGGAGAAAAAAAGGGGAGAGGGTTAATTTAGCCTAGTGAGAACACTGGAAAGCAGTATACAGTACAGTAACAAAAAATATTGTTTAGCAATATGGTACAATTAATGCCTGTAAATCACAAAAAGAATATGTTGATCACAAAAAGAATATGTTAGCAATAGAACACAATTTTATGCCTGAAAATAAAAATAAAATTATGTTAGCAGTATGACACAGTTAGGCTAAAGCCTGTATATTAGTTTATACAGTGGTCGACACAATAATAATAATAATGGAGTTAGTAATATCCCTGGCAAGAGTGTGAGAGGCCTATTATGGTGACAAGTATCTGAAATGCGATTAATAAATAGGCTATCAAAAAGTATTACAGTAACTAAATTATTCTAACCCCAATATTAAAACTATCTTGACAAATGTTAGTGTGCGATTTATATAGATAACCAAGATAAAAAAGTTCAACCAAGTACAGTATTGGCTAGACTTTGATATATAAAATACAAGAAGAGGGTTTGTTTATGCGTACACAGGTGGCGCTGGTATCGGCGGCGTCTCTACTAACCTGACAAATAGAATTTTGAAAAACAAACGTTTATCAGTCAAAACTACAGTACAATGTCATGCAAGATAACTACTGGGTGGTTTGCTAAGCACTTAACTACAGTGAGGGCTAAAATATCTACAATAAGTGCTAGAACTTTATAATATGAAACAAGCAAATAGTTTGTTTACTTTAGAGCGTCGGTCGTCACTAACCGGTACAAATGTAAATGAGTGAGAGAGAGAGAGAGAGAGAGAGAGAGAGAGAGAGAGAGAGAGAGAGAGAGAGAGAAAGAGAGAGAGAAGGAAGAAAGGGAATGAGAGTCTGAGACGATACAAATATTCATCCCTTTAGTATTACAAAGCTTTGTTAAATATATTGTGTTTAACGTGAAGCAAGACTATTCAGCTTAAGAAGGACCTCTAGGAATCAAAGGAGTAAACCGCATCTTAAATATTCTCCCATACTTGTACAGGTAATTCTAAAAGTGAATAAATGTTAACCAAACTTATAATGGTATCCAAAATAGTAAATACTGTAGAAAGGTGTTACTCTCTGTTTTTTTTTCTCCTTTTCTCTCTTTCTCTGGCTTGTATCCATTCGGCCCATTCAGCCAACTATTTTAAGATGTTTATCCCCATCTAGGTGTCGATTTTTCCTGGGGAGCGATAGCGAGTCAGCATTATATGAAAAGATCCGGCTTCGCCGGAGAAATTTTTCTATCGAAAAATTTACAAATTTAGCCTGCTGTCAAAAACATTTAAAACATGTGCAGGCTCGCTACCGCTCACCAGTAAAAAATTGACACCTGGATGGGGATAAACCTCTTAAAACAGTAGGCTGAATGGGGCCAAATGGATACAAGCCAGAGAAAGATAGAAAAGGACAGAACAAAAACAGGTGTTACTCTCTTAACTCTAAAGCATAGTGATAGTGATTCAATAATGGCGACAGCAGGGTAGACTACAACAACTGTTATCAGCATATCAGGAGGAAATAGGGGGGCTATATTGGGAATGTAAAAATATGTGGTCCGGTAAAAAACAGTATATGGAGACACTTAAATAAGGATTGAGAGAATACGTAGGAAATTCTCTCTCTCTCTCTCTCTCTCTCTCTCTCTCTCTCTCTCTCTCTCTCTCTCTCTCCAATATTCCCATTACCAAACTGTATGATAATGTTCTATAGCCAATAGACAATTATCTTGGATTATATATATCTATTAATTCATAACTTGAAGTCTTGGTAATGGTTTGGCTGTCTCATTATAATTACATATTCAGAAGGGACAAGAATTGCACAGAGTTTGTTATATTTATAGTGTTTTTTTAAAAGAAATTTAGGTAAACAATAAATGTAATATATTTATGAGAGAGAGTGAGAGCGAGCTAGCAATGGGACGCCTACTATAAGAAATGGAAAAATAACATTAATTTTCCCACCACTCACTCCTACCTCTACCTCTCTCTCTCTCTCTCTCTCTCTCTCTCTCTCTCTCTCTCTCTCTCTCTATATATATATATATATATATATATATATATTATATATATATATATATATATATATGAGCGATGCTGCTGTCATGAAGGAAGCATAGTCGTATTTTTAAGAGTAAAACCAGCGTTGATATAAACATCTTATCGGTAGGGACGCGTTTCAGCTTACACACATGCCATCTTTAGCCTATAAAGCAAGGAAATAGTCTAGTTTAGTTCGCTTGTCTCCTTATTCTTATAATAGATTTGACCAAAGTCCAGATGGTTGTATTTGGATATAGAAGGAATAATTATTATCCAACTAAAACATTAAGTTATGAGGTAGAGCACAACATATGCTAAATTTTCTCTATACAGTAACTCGGATATTGACACTAAATAATGATGGGTAAAGCCTTTTCCTGTGTTTTCCTCCCTCCCAATTTATCCACTTGACAATATGAACCCATTACTCTCCATTTTGTATTTTAGTTTCTCAACTGAAGTATTTTCCCTGTCACGCCCCTTCCTCGTTTTCTGTTATTAATTTAAGGGGACACTCAGCCCCCTTCCACCTAATATATAAAAAGTGGGGCATTAACAGGGAGATATAGGAGGGGGGGGGGGCTACTATGTTATGTGGAGAGAGAGAGAGAGAGAGAGAGAGAGAGAGAGAGAGAGAGAGAGAGAGAGAGAGAGAGAGAGAGAGAGAGAGATGGGAGCAGGGGGAACAGGTGATCAAGAGCAAGTATGTTATTTTGAGAAATTGAGATTAATTGTGAATGATAATGATAAGGTTTCTGCTACAACTATAAACACTACTGCTACTACTACTATTATTATTAATAATAATAGTAATTATGACAAATATTATAGCTTATTACAAACCCTAATACGGAGACAAAAGGGTTACTAAAACCTACTAATGACAATTTTACTTCCTTAACACTAACCTTTATGACCTACTTATTATATATACAAGTTTTGTAATGCACGTAATATGTTGGAGAGTTTCTACTCTTGGCCAGAGAGTTAATGGGTTAGTCATGTTGTAGCAGGATGACATCTTTCTTGCTTAAATGAGAGAGAATGAGTTTCGTATCTTGTACGCTAATTTAATATTTGTTTCTGTCTTCTTGTCCTACATTATATATCAGCTGTTGTGATGATGTATTAATATATTTTAATCTGGCAACATTAGACAATTTTATTTAAATTAGGAAATACATCTTCTAGTCTAAAGACTATACACTGCCTAAGTATGCTACATACTTTAATTCAATGAAACTGGTATAGTCGTGGACATAAATAACTGGACATTGTTTGGAAGCACTGTTTCATTCATTCTACCAGTACAACTGTCTAATGGCAATCTTGTAGGTAACCCACAAGGCAAAGCCAACCTTCTTGCTGATAGTTGCTCCACCATCTCAAACTTAGATGGAAGGATTGAAGATGTTCCCGTACTTGAGTTTAATTCCCGTGAAATCCTCTCAATAAAGATTCACAGCAGACATTGTTAAAAGTAGTTTTCAGAATCTCTCAGTAGATAAAATATCCCCATAAACACTGCTTTCTGGAATTTACTCCTTTGGAGTTGTTTTCTAGAAACTTAGAACCTACAACAGTTTAAATTCAGTTGTTACAAACACTCTGTGAATGGAGGAAACCTTTTGGCTCATAGAACTTTTTTAATTTTGTATTTCCTTCCTCCATTCATTGACTCTTGATTACTTGATTATATATATACTGTATATATATATATATATATATATATATATTATATATATATATATATATATATATATATATATATATAGTGTTAGCTAGAAGAGAAACTTTACTGCCATAGTGAATAGGATATTTGTATTGCAGAGGTTAGCTTAAATCAGTTTGAGGGTTCATAATGTTAATAATTATTGTCCGTGAATGTACACAAAGTATATAGGTAATATATTTACACATAAGCGTTTCGGAGTACAGTACATGTATTTCAGTCTGTTAGATTACATAGCAATTTAATACATTAGTCCCCTCGTTCCCGCACACTCTAAACATTTGCCAAGAAATGTTGGCTTCTTCCTGCCAGTGAAGAGTTGGTTTACATACTGAAGGATCTCATTGTCTGCCTCATTCTCTCTCTTCCTCATTCTCTCTTCCTCATTTTCTCTTCCTTATTCTCTCTTCCTCATTCTCTTCCTCGTTCTCTCTTCCTTATTCTCCTCCTCATTCTCTCTTCCTCATTCTCTTGTCCTCATTCTATCTTCCTCATGCTATCTTCCTCATTCTCTCTTCCTCATTATCTCTTCCTCATTTTCTCTTCCTTATTCTCTCTACCTCATTCTCTCTTCCTCGTTCTCTCTTCCTTATTCTCCTCCTCATTCTCTCTTCCTCATTCTCTTGTCCTCATTCTATCTTCCTCATGCTATCTTCCTCATTCTCTCTTCCTCATTATCTCTTCCTCATTTTCTCTTCCTTATTCTCTCTACCTCATTCTCTCTTCCTCGTTCTCTCTTCCTTATTCTCCTCCTCATTATCTCTTCCTCATTCTCTTGTCCTCATTCTATCTTCCTCATGCTATCTTCCTCATTCTCTCTTCCTCATTCTCTCTTCCTCATTCTATCTTCCTCATTATCTCTTCCTCATTCTATCTTCCTCATTCTCTCTTCCTCATTCTCTCCTCCTCATTCTCTCCTCCTCGTTCTCTCTTCCTCATTCTCTCTTCCTCGTTTTATCTTCATCATTCTCTCTTCCTCATTCTCTCTTCCTCATTCTCTCTTCTCCCTGTCTAGCCATTCTTTTTAGAGGGCAGTCAAATCAACGTCTTTTAACCCCTTCTGTACCGGCGACGTCTTTTTAGTTTTATTCAAGTTATATTTAGACGATGTTGTGCAGCATAAGAAGGATCAGTGGTAGTAAATAGGGTTAATTGAGATACTTTGAAGCCTGTTCATTGTTGGAGACCCTTTATAAACTGAATACAATTATTGGAGACCCTTTATAAACTGAGTACAATTGTTGGAGACCCTTTATAAACTGAATACAATTATTGGAGACCCTTTATAAACTGAATACAATTATTGGAGACCCTTTATAAACTGAATACAATTGTTGGAGACCCTTTATAAACTGAGTACAATTATTGGAGACCCTTTATAAACTGAATACAATTGTTGGAGACCCTTTATAAACTGAATACAATTGTTGGAGACCCTTTATAAACTGAGTACAATTATTGGAGACCCTTTATAAACTGAGTACAATTGTTGGAGACCCTTTATAAACTGAATACAATTGTTGGAGACCCTTTATAAACTGAATACAATTGTCTAAAAGCTGCCAAAATATAATGGAAAGAATGTTACCTGTACAGAAGGGGTTAATGTTAACCCCTTCACGTCTTTGTAACATTATGCTGGCTAATATTGGACAATGTTATTCAATATAAAAAGGGCCCCCAACAATTAACAGGCTTCGAACTATCTCACTCAACCCTTTTTACTACCACAGAGTCTTCTTAAGGGGAGGTTTCTAGTTTGTTTCCTACTCCTCCAGCAATCTTAAATTTTCACCCCCTTGACCCCCTTTCAAGATAAATTTGTACATTTTTCGGTAGAAAAATGTCCCGGCCGAAGGCCGATTACACTTAAATTACAGGCTCGCTATCGCTCGCCACGATAAAAATCGACACCTAAATGGCACGAAAGGTCTTAAAATTGGCAGAATGGGGTGGAAATTCTTAAAAATCACCAAACTAATGGGGCAAACGTCTTAAAATCTCAAAAGCAATGGGGCTAGACATGAGGGAGAAAGGGGTCAAGAAAAAAGTCCCTCAAGTGGAAATCTCCCCTTAACTGCACACAATCGTCTCAATAAAGCCAGAATACAATGCAAAAGACGTTGCCGGTACAGAAGGGTTAATTAAAATGTTAGATTAAGTTTGTTTTGAATGGCTTAGGTTAGGATAGGTTAGATTATTTTATGTTAACTTTGGTTAGGTTAGGTTAGGTTAGGATAGGTTAGATTATGATAGGTTAGATTATTTTATGTTAGCTTTGGTTAGGTTAGGTTAGGTTAGGTTAGGATAGGTTAGATTATTTTATGTTAGCTTTGGTTAGGTTAGGTTAGGTTAGGTTAGGATAGGTTAGATTATTTTATGTTAGCTTTGGTTAGGTTAGGTTAGGTTAGGATAGGATAGGTTAGATTATTTTATGTTAGCTTTGGTTATCTCAACTAAGGTATTTCCTATTGACTTACTACTGTGTGTTAAGGGGAGTGGAACACTTAAGGGACCCCTTTCTCCCTCATGTTTAGCCCCATTGCTTTTGATATTTAAAGTCTTTCGCCCCCATTAATTTGGCGATTTTAAGAACTTTCACCACATATCTGTCAATTTTAAGACCTTTCGGTGTCGATTCTTTCCTGGCGAGCGATAGCAAGCCTGTAATTTAAGAGGAACCGACCTTATGCCGCGAAATTTGTCTACCGAAAAATATACCCATTTATCTTGAAAGGGGGTCTAGGGGGTGTAATTTTAAGCTTGATGGAGGTCTAGGGAGCAAACTATAAACCTCCCCTTAATCGTGACCAAGAAAACATTGCTTACTATGACGTCAGCGAGTTTCAACCTTGGATATGTAGTAACTAATTGCACTTGTTGATTGATAGTAACAGTTTGTACAGTATACAGTATACCGTACATGTATATATCTATCTATTTACTATATTTACTTTTTAAAGGGGGGTGGACGTATTAAAGGGGGATGGACGTATTTATTTGCTTATTTATTTATCTTTTAATATTTTTTTGTTTAATTTTTAGTTTCCTCCCTCGACCTCCATCAAGCTTAGACAAATGTCCCGGCCGGAGGCCGGTTACTACTATAATAAAGGCTCGCTATCGCTCGCCTGGAAGAACAATCGACACCTACATTGCAGGAAAGGTCTTAATATTGACGAAGAAACGTGGTGAAATGTCTTAAAATCGCCAAACTAATGGGCCGAACGTCTTAAAATCTGAAAACTAATTTGGCTAAACATGAGGAAGAAGGGGCAGAAAAACCACCCACCTCCCCTTACTTAAGCATATCCCCTTAGTATAGCCCAGACCCTTTTTACCTGTAATTTGTGAAGGTGTAATATATCGTGGTGTCAGAGTATTTAGTTCACTGTTAATTAGACGTGGTAATAACATGCTTCAAAACTCCAAATTGTTTCTCGGGAACATGAACTTCGTCGCTTGTATTCGCATTCCAGTGTACATTTCATTTAACTTATCTTTGATTTTAAAGATCCTGCGTGGAATTTTTATATATATCCTTCGTGTAAAAACAAATCCACTTTTAAATATCGGAAGTATTTGTATCTTATTGATAAATATCTGCATAATAATTATATATATCCTGGTTTGGTCTTGAGGATTTCGCCACAAAATATCGGCATTCTTCCTCTTATTTACGTACTCAAATATGTCATCATACCATAAAATGTCTGTGAATTGTTTGTGAACTAATATATATTGCTTACTAACATTTTCTTCAAGTAAAAACATATCTAGACATTCCTTTTGTCCATGATATATTTTCCTCTTTATATCGTTTATGAAGTGTTCGTATTCGTTCCATGACTCCATAAAACCTCTCGTCTAATATATTGTTCACATATTTGTATTGTTTGGCAATGAAATCTATGAATACTTTTGACCTACCCTGTATCGACATCCCCCCCCCCCCCAACACCGAGAACAAAATAGTGGAGAAAAACAACCCAGGAAACCGGACAACAACGGTATCTCACTTGTAAATGAATTACTGTATGTGTGGTTAGAGAGGGGAGAGTTGTTTATACTCTCCTCTCTCTCTCTCTCTCTCTCTCTTTTTTTTTCTCTCTCTCTCTCAGTGGACTCCACTCACTTCTGGAGTTCCACAGGGATCTGTCCTTTGCCCACTTCTGTTTATCATATATGTCAATGCCATCGATATAGGTCTGTTGAGTGTGATCTCCAAGTTTGCAGATGACATAAAACTTGGAATGAATGTGAAAGACCCCAAAGGTGTTGAACAGCTCAGCATGGACCTCAACAGACTGGGTGAATGGTCGGAAACATGGCAGATGCCTCTAAACTTGGAAAAGTGCAAGGTGATACATATCGGCCAAGCAAACTCCAAGTCAGACTATTCGCTATTTGGAATGCCTCTGGAAGTGACTGACTTGGAAAAGGATTTGGGTGTTCTGCTTAGCAATGACCTAAAGTTTTCCATGCATTGAAGTAGAGAAGAAAGCTCAGAGATTATTGGGCTCACACTTTACAACGCTCTGATACGGTCTCTCCTGGAGTATGCTGTTCAATTCTGGTGTTCAGCACTCAGGAAAGATATAGAGCGACTGGAAAGAGTACAAGCCAGGGCTACAAAGCTTATTCCATCGCTTAGAAGCATGAGCTATGAGGATCGGTTGAGAGCTCTTGATCTCTTTCCGTTGGAGACAACAGACTACGAGGTCAGCTCATTGAAGTTTTTAAAATACTTAATGGGTTTGACAACGTGGATTATAGCAAAATGTTTAGCCTCCATACAATATGAATACAACACGTAACCATGGCTGGAAATTAGAATTGAAAAGGTTCAGCACTAGTATTTGTGGAAATTTTTCACATATAACATCTGTTCTACCTGGAACAAACTTCCCTCCGAAGTTGTAAACAGTTCTTCAGTAGAGCAGTTCAAGAAGAGAGTAGATAGTATTTTGTACACTCTGTAATCATAGTGTAGTGCACTAAACAGTCTCTCTCCTTCCTCTTCAGTATCTGCTCGGAATGGACCGCAAGGTCTCCGAGAAACTAAATTTTCCTTGTAACTCCTTGCAACTCACTCTTACTCTCGCTCTCTCTCTCTCTCAGGAAGGTGATTAACATACATAATGACCTTTTCTCGTCATTCTCTTATTTGCTCATTTCCGTTCCAACTCTCCTCTTTTATTCTCTAGAGGCATCACCCACCTCTTTAAACTCCTTTTCTTTTATCACGGTAATTTTCAGCCAGAGACCAGCCACTCGTAAAGTTTGAGTGTGTCATAATATTATTCATTAGCTCTTTCACTACCGGTGCCGTCCTTTTAACTTTATTATGGCTACTATTAGAAGATGTCACTCAGTTTAAAATGGGTCTCCAGCTATTTTCAGGCGTCGAAATATCTCACTTAACCCTTTTTACTACCACTGATCCTTCTTTTTACTACCACTGATCCTTCTTTTTACGACCACTGATCCTTCTTTTTACTACCACTGATCCTTCTTTTTACTACCACTGATCCTTCTTTTTACTACCACTGATCCTTCTTTTTACTACCACTGATCCTTCTTTTTACGACCACTGATCCTTCTTTTTACTACCACTGATCCTTCTTTTTACTACCACTGATCCTTCTTTTTACGACCACTGATCCTTCTTTTTACTACCACTGATCCTTCTTTTTACTACCACTGATCCTTCTTTTTACTACCACTGATCCTTCTTTTTACTACCACTGATCCTTCTTTTTACGACCACTGATCCTTCTTTTTACTACCACTGATCCTTCTTTTTACGGCCACTGATCCTTCTTTTTACTACCACTGATCCTTCTTTTTACTACCACTGATCCTTCTTTTTACTACCACTGATCCTTCTTTTTACTACCACTGATCCTTCTTTTTACGACCACTGATCCTTCTTTTTACTACCACTGATCCTTCTTTTTACTACCACTGATCCTTCTTTTTACGACCACTGATCCTTCTTTTTACTACCACTGATCCTTCTTTTTACTACCACTGATCCTTCTTTTTACTACCACTGATCCTTCTTTTTACTACCACTGATCCTGCTTTTTACTACCGCTGATCCTTCTTTTTACTACCACTGATCCTTCTTTTTACTACCACTGATCCTTCTTTTTACTACCACTGATCCTTCTTTTTACTACCACTGATCCTTCTTTTTACTACCACTGATCCTTCTTAAACTGCACAAACTTGTCTAAATACAGCAAAGAATAAATCGAAGAAGACGTCGCCGGTACAGGAGAGTTTAACACATATAATAGATTACTTTTATCATTCGTACAGTATCAGGGTTTCCACTATTAGGGTACTTGATCTTGAACAGTATGATGATATAAACCCATTGTGCAGTCACATACAAAAGTTCCCTCCCACCCTTGTTAACCCATGCAGAACCGGTGGCGTCATTTTCATTGTATTCTGTCAAGTATTAGATTATTTTATTAAGCTTAGGAAGGATCTGAAACAATTAAAATGCTACAGACTATCTCAATTAATCCTTTTACCTACCACAGATCCTTGCTAAGCTAAATAATATCGTCTAATGCTTACCAGAGTACAATGAAAATGACGTCACCGGTACTGGAAGGGTTAAGGGGGGTGACTTGTTTTTTGTTATTTCTGTCCTTTTCTCTCTTTCTCTGGCTTGTATCCATTCGGCCCCATTCAGCCTACTGTTTTAAGACGTTTATCCCCATCCAGGTGTCAATTTCTTACTGGTGAGCGATAGCTAGCCAGCATTATATGAAGAAATCCTGCTTCGCCGGAGAAATTTTTCTATAGAAAAATTTACAAATTTAGCCTGCTGTCAAACAAAAATAAAAAATATACTGGCTCGCTACCGCTCACCAGTAAAAAATTGACACCTGGATGGGGATAAACGTCTTAAAACAGTAGGCTGAATGGGGCCAAATGGATACAAGCCAGAGAAAGATAGAAAAGGACAGAACACAAACCTGTCAGGTGTAATAATAGCATTGATACTTTAATGAGAGAGGGTTTATTTTTTGGTCGGTGTTTTTTATATGTGTATTGTTATTCTAATTTCCTCCGTAGACCTCCATCACAGTTTAAGGGGAGGTTTCTAGTTTGTTCTCTAGACCTCCATCAAACTTAAAATTACACTCCCTAAACCCCCTTTCAAGATAAACTTGTACATTTTTCGGTAGAAAAATGTCCCGGCCGAAGGCCGATTTCTCTTAAACAACAGGCTCGCTATCGCTCGCCAGGAAAAAATCGACATCTGAATGACACGAAAAGTCTTAAAATTGACAGAAATGAGGCGAACGTTCTTAAAATCGCCAAACTAATGGGGCGAACGTCTTAAAATATCAAAATCAATGGGACTAAACCTGAGGGAGAAAGGGGTCCAGAAAAAAAATATCTCCAGTGGAAATCTCCCCTTAATACACTCAACCCCAGGATCCCCCTTTAAGGTATGTTTTACCGAAATATGGCCCGACAGAAGACCGGTTCCTCTTAAATTACACGAAAACTCTTAATATTGACAAAGGTAAGGTGATACAAAGGTAAGGTGATACAAAGGTAAGGTGATACAAAGGTAAGGTGATACAAAAACCCGGCACATCTCCTCTTAACAACAGTAACCGTTATGCATTACCTCCTTCCTGTCAACACTATTGTAATGCACTTGTTAACAGGAGCTCAGCCAAGGGTGCTCATTATGGAATGTTTTTGTTTCGACCCATTAGTTTGGGGATAGTAAGACGTTTCAACCTCTTAGTTTGGCGATTATCTGACGTTTCACCTCTTTCATGTTGCCCTATATTTCTGGACGAGCGATAGAGAATCAGCAATCAGAAGAAATCGGCGGGGACATTTTGTGTTTGGTGGGGAAATGCAAATTTAATTTGAAGGGCAAATGGCAAGTGGTCTGGATAGGATTTTTGATAGTAAAGGGGGTACAACTAAGATATTGTTATAGTAAAGGGGGTACAACTAAGATATTGTTGACAAATGGTAAACGCATTAATAAAAATAAAAATATAATAGATAATGCTAATGGTTTACAAATAATAATAATAATCATAATCATCATCATCATCATGAAATACTTATTTACCCCCGGATGAGGTAGTGTGCAATGTTTGCCTATACTTGGGTTTCATTTAACCCAGACCAAAAGTGAATAGACCTTTGATTGTACAGATGTACAGTCGTATTCTGTAGTCATACGACCTCTTACCCTTCCATTCCGTATGACAAACGTTCTTTTCTTGATCTCATGGCGTTAAAAATATATATTAAGCATTTAAATCATTCCTGAATAATTATAACAACCCTAGGTTGTTATAATTATAACAACCCTAGGTTGCTTAATCAACTATCTCAAGGCCAAATACTAACCTTAATGACAGAATAACATAATAACTAAAACATTTCCCTGGTGTTGAGTACCGTACTCTCTTAAGGTGGTCTGGGCAGTGAGGCAGTGTGAAACAGATGCACAATGTCTCCATGGATGTCACGTGACCAGGCTCGACCAATCACGGGGGGCCCAGCTCAAATAATTATTAAGAAATAAATTTTTTCCAAACTCCAACATCAATATGGCACTGCCCGCCATTAACCTCCCCTCCCTCCTTCACTCCCCTTCCCTCTCCATCCCTCACCATTCCCGTCGCTTAGCATTCCACTCCCAACATTTTCGTCACCCGTCCTCTTCCCCTCCCTCTCCCCTCCGCCCTCCTCCCACACCTATTTCCTCTGCCTCCCCCTAACCTTTCGTCTTCCCCTCCCTCTCCACTTCCCCTAACCTTCCATCCTCCCGCTCTCCCTCTTTTTCTCTTCACTCTCATCACTCCTGAAGCGATGTTCAATCGATCTCTCCAGTGTAGTGATTAAATGAAAAGTCCTGGTTAATGATGTGAAGAAACAGTTTTGATAAAATTAATGCATGTGTGTGTATGTGTGTGTGGGAGAGAGAGAGAGAGAGAGAGAGATTCATGTTCCTGGCAAGTGGATTAGACAGTGAATTATTAAAGGTGTGTGGGATTATGAAGTGATTGGGAATTAGTTTCCTAAAGCTGAACTATTTTCGATTTTGTTTGCACAACCTGTAACTATATAGATTAATTAACATTTACAAAATAGCGGACATCTAGCTTATGGTATGTTCAAATGAAGTGTTAAATAGTTGTGATTTTTCGGATTCACACACACACACACACACACACACACACACACACACACACACACACACACACACACACACACACACACACACACACACACACACACACACACACACACACATACACACACACACACACACACTCTCTCTCTCTCTATCTATCTATTAATCTATCTATCTATAGCGATGGATAACTTTATTCCTTCAACTTTCTGGTAATATTTGGCACTAATATCGGTGACTCACTGAAGGTAGATTAACCAATATAACGATTATACATTTTAAAACGGGGGCTGTCAAACTAGAATTACAAGAAGATGCGCTCGCTCGTGCAAATAATCCTTTAAGGAGACAATAACATGAAGATGAGAAGTGGAATAATATTGTAGAACATAATGTGGTGAAGGGAAAATAAAAGAGAAGGAAGAAGGGGAATGATGACTGAGATGAAGGAAACATTTATATTTAGTCCATAATACTGCCACCAGGGGTATACAAATTATAAGGAAGGAACGAGGGAGACTATAAAGGGAAGATAGGGAAATAAGAAAAGGTGCAAGATATAGAGTTAACCGAAGAGGGAGAGAGACACACACACACTGGATCCAATATCTTTCTCTCTCTCACGATGATCAAAACGAACCGTGTGCACAATGCTGATGCCAGCTGATTCTCAACCTCTATTGCTCGACCATAACTGATGTTGATGACTAGTTTATGCAGTATGTTTGCAACATTTTTGTTTCTTGCCTAAGCATGAATGATAAAGCACATACAGAGAGGAATGGGAGGTTCTCGATTCTTTTTGTGCCATGGACACAAAATAACTTCTTTGTTCTTGGAGTTGTTCTTTGCATTGAACATTATCAGCTGTGCAATAGTAAGTGATGCCTGAGAAACATTAGGCCCATTAATCAGCATACCAACCAAGACTTTCAAACTTGTGGGATAAGCTCTGTCCTGGCATTCTGGTGAGAATTTGCCTGTTAATCTATAACCATCCCATGTAAACATATCCTTCATGACCTTTATGACCAGCTTTACCATTATGAGAGCTTCAGTGTTAAAGTCTCTATTTTTAGTTGCTTCTCTCAGCAGTTTCTAAATGCCCTCATCCTTATCAACCTGTTATAAAATACCTGTTGGCCTCTCGATATCAGCAAACATCAAATAGAGTTTAGTGACTAATTTGTTTTAACCCTTTAAATATACCTCCACACAGTGTACATGAAGGTCTCTGGACCCTTTTAAATGACAAACCTGGAAGGTCTTTATCTCAGATGTTAATATGAAGTGACCTTATCTGAGGTGAAGCCATTGATTTCGGGGGCTGATGAGTGATTGGTGCTTCTGAATGTTTGTGTACTTGCTTTTTGTGGGCAAACTGTAATATGTGTTCTTCTCATGTCACCTCTTTTTCCTTTCTCGTGTCTCTTGCTGATCCTCCCTACCCCTTGTGGGAGTAAGGTGTGACGCATGTCGAGTATGAGCATGCTGTACAGAACGCCCAGTCAGGCCCCACTCTCGCTAGGATCGTCAGGGCAGGAACTTTGGCTGTAGTCTGTGTAGAGTTTCCTAACTCAGTTTATGTGAACCGTTGTACTATAAGTATTATCATTATGTATTTTGTTTTCTTCTGAGTCAACGAGTTCTATTTTATATCATTAGATATAAGTATTGTGTGTGGGACTTGTATGTAATGATGAGAGGAGAGATATTACGTGGCGGGGGATCAGTGAGTACGCCACGCGGGCCGGTAGGCCTAATTCCCTCCTCCTTCCTCCCTTCCTCCCTTTCAGCGCGTGGGAAGTTCTTTGTCGATCCCAGATTGAGAGAGTATATGACGTCATGATTGCCAGTGGGCGGTCCTTAAGTAGTTTGAGATATGCCGCTAGAGGGCCGAGTATAAAAAGAGAGGTTTTTGCCACCATGCTTCAGAACTCATCAGGCAAAGCGACCTCTCATATCCCTTGCAACTATCGATATTCTTCCGACTGATGTGAACTTTCTCTACTCTCTGAACAGCCTATTTTCTTCTCTTCTCGTCCCTTTTTAACCAATGACCCCTTTGGTGCAGATTTAGTCAGCCAAAGTATTATCGCTTGAGTTCTCACGAGATAAGTGCCTGTTAGATAGCCTATTTTTGGAAGGGTTAACTAGAATAGGATTGATTGATGTTTGTTGCACTCGTATATGTATTTCCCTGTGTACTATTATTCATGTTCCTGTTTTCTGCTGGTTTAGGTAATGCTAGACTGGGATAGGGTTCCTCGAGTTGTGATTTCCTATGAGTGCTAGGTTGGTTGAACCAGCACAATTGCAACGGAGACGTGGGAAGCCTAGGGGGTCTTTTTGATTGTGTACCGTGGGAGTTTAGCACTGTGTTGCGAGTGAGGGCTTTTGCCTGTGCCACCCAACACTGTGCTATCTCATTTGCTTGACTTTGAGAGGATCGCCAGGAGAGAACCAGATACTAGTGATCTGGATCTCTCAAGAGAGCATCCCGTCAATTACCGTAATTTGGCCGCACAGTCTTAAGGACCTCGCTAGGCTACGAGCCGCTTGCTCAGCCATTGTCTCTTAACCTTAGATATCCCAGCTAGACTTTGCTCGACCAGCAGATACAGTATAGTATTGAAGCTTCTCCTTATGTATATTATTGTTTAAGCACTATTGATTTCATGCGTGGCACGCTTAGCTACTTCAGAGATTAGTGGCCCACGAGCACAATCTTAGTAGGCTATTGCCAGTGCATTGTCGGAGTACTTCTTCTTAATGTTTGCCATATCCTATTGCTTATTCTTATAATTCTTCTTATGTCAATTTAAAGCCTTTAATTACCAGTGAGTTATTCATTAAATTGCTGTTCAAAATCCGATACTTACTTCTTATGAGTATTCGAGAAGCATCTAACTTATCAGAAGATTCCTTGCTTGATGCTCGAGGACTATTGTTTAACGTAACGTAATAGTGCCGATCCGAAGTAGAGGGTGGAGGACTTCTTAAGTTCTTAGTTCAAGGGTGGATTACTTCGGCTTCGGCCAACACTATTCTTTAGTGTTGTAGTACTTTCTTCTTTGTTTGATTGTTGACCAGACTAGATAACTCCCGTCTTGTTATTAGTCTGTTGTGTGAAACGCTAGTACCGAGTTCTTGTATACCCCGTTATAGCAGATAGAACTCTGGAGGGTAGTGGCGTTTTTTGTTCGGCTGGCAGTACTCTGGGGTTGGGATCGTGTGTTTCCGTTGTGGCAGCGAGCCATACTCGAGTCCTGTGTAAGAGCCCTAGTGTACCCGAGTGCCCGGTCGTAACAAATGGCGACCTTGCTTAGGATTTTGTGAACAGTATAATTTTTTGCAGAGTTGTACAACATTTGTTTGTTCGTACTTTAGCGTACATATTGAAGAATATTTTTTTTTTGTAAGGCAATTAGGAGAGCATTTAAGAGACTCCAGTTAATTTAGTAATTAGTGCTTACATAAGGGAGTTTAACACTTTTGTCTCGAGAATTTTTTGGTGAACTTCAGTATGTCGTGCCCTAGTACTGACGAGGAGCGAGAGATGCTAAGTGAGGAGGTGCCGTTAGTAACTAGTGAGGAGGATGCTAGACTTTTTGTGAGTAAGCAGTACCATGTGACGGAGGAGAGGCTGACTGGGGTGAATGTTTATGGCTTGCACCTGATAGCCAAGGTTTTGGGTCTATCCAATGTAGGAGGGATGTCCAAGGGGGAGCTAATTTCCTGGGTGTTGCGTGGGCGACATGGGGTTTCGGAGGAGAGGGCGTTTGGGGGGGTTCCTCCCCAGATCCCCTCTCACTCGACTCCCACAGTGCCGTCCACTCAGTTGCCGGAGGTTAGCACTCTCCCACAGAGGGATGAGAATTGGAAGATTGAAGTGCCCTCGGGCGGTGCGTATGGTGGTTCCCCAGTTCTTGCCCCCCCTCCTTCAGTAGTGGCAGCTCCCTCTTCCTGCCTGTCTCCAGATATGATATTTAGACTTGAGCTTGCTAAAATTGAGTCTAGGAAGTATGAGATTGAGGCTGAGTCTAGAAAGCAGGAGAATGAGACTAAGAGGCATGAGATTGAGGTTGAGGCTAGGAAGCAGGAGAATGAGACTAGGAGGCATGAGATTGAGGCTGAGACTAGGAGGCATGAGGCTGAGCTTAGGTACGACTCAGAGAAATATTGTGCTCAAATAGATTTAGATAAGACTCGTGCAGAGTCGACAGGGATTCGGATGGGCCGTGAGGGCCAAGTAAGAGAACAGTCCTTGTCCCACTTAGTCAAGTTGGTGCCGGCATTTAGTGAAACTGAAGTCACAGAATTTTTTAATCGTTTTGAGAAGAAGTGTAGGGAGCATAATTGGCCTGAAGAGAAGTGGGCAGCTCTGGTCTCCTCAAGACTTACGGGTAAGGGTCTGAAGGCTTACGATGCACTGCCTTTAGAGTCTTGCATTGACTACCCAGAATTGAAGAGAGCTGTCCTACGGGCATACGAGTTGCAACCAGAAACATATCGATTGAAGTTTCGGGGTGTTACGAAGACTAGGGAGGCGACCTTTCTTGAACATGCCCGGGACTTAAAAGATGCACTTGCTAACTGGACACGTTCTGAGAAAGCTGAGACGGCCGAACAGTTGACTGAGCTGTTTCTGCTCGAGCAGTTTTATAAGTGTACTGGTGCAGATATGACTTTAACTATTAAAGAAAAGAACCCTAAAACTCTACAGGAGGCAGCTGAGATGGCTGACCTCCGGCTATCATTAATTCGTGGGTGCGGGTCTGCCCAGCGTAGTGAGGCAGGTAACAAGGGGCGTGACACCCCACCCCCCCGAGTTAGTGATATACATTATGCAAACAAGTACAAGAGCTATGATACCAAGACTGACCACAAGACTAACACCGTCCCATTTAAGAAGGGGCCGGGCCCTTCCCAGTACCAAGGGAAGCCCAGAGGGGAGTTGGAGTGTTATCTTTGTCATGAAAAGGGGCACTTTGCAAGAGTCTGTCCTAGCAAACCACCTACAGCAGCTGTGTCTTTGGCCTGCAACATTGGTGTGTCTCCGAAGTCTTCTGAGTTTGCCCGGGGCAGTTCGTCAGAGGCTGAGGCACAGCCAATGCAGAAGCACCTGGGAGGCTCGAACCCTGCTCAGGATGTTTTTTTGCGACCATAGAGGACGGGGTTGCGTGATGTGGGCGGGGCGCAAGCATGGAGTAGAGGTCTTGCGTGATACAGGTGCTTCCCAGACTCTGATGAACAATTTGACTGGCTACCCTATAAATGCGGCTCGGGTGGTAGTGGTGCAGGGTATTAATGCAACTCGGTCATACCCGCTGGTGCGGTTGGAGTTGGAGGTGGATGGTGTGACACGTGAATTGGATGTTGGGATTGTGGAGAAACTGCCAGTGGAGGGCGTCGACCTTCTTCTCGGTAACGACTTTGCAATGCCCGCTTCTGAGGTTCTACCCTTAGTCGTTGCCGAGAGGACGGCCGACGTGAGTGGGGGAGAGCAAGAGTGTGTCGAGCGGTGCCAGGCACAACCCATGGCGTGTGCTGTCACCCGGGCTCGGACAGCTAAAGTGTCACAGCCTAGTCCTCCGTCTTCCGACCAGCAGAGGAACGATCAACAGGAGGAGGCTAAAGCTGGAGTTGGTTTTAAGAGTTTTGACTCGGCGGCTCTCCTGGTTGATTCAGTATTAGCACCTATGTTAGAGTCTGGAGAGGCCCCAGGACCTGTCACAGCTAGTGAGGAGGTAGGGCCGGAAGAGACTCCGAGGCAGCAACGTTGCACACGGAGAGAAAAAAGGATTGCTCAGTTTGATATTGGGGAAGGATTTGGGTTGCTTCGGAAGCATCTAGACAGGTTGGTTCCCTCAGATATTTGTAAACTGCAGTTGGAGGATCCGGAAGTTCAGAAGTGTGGTAATGGTGCTGTCGAGATTAAACACGAGGACGGGGAAGCATGTCATGTGAACCTGTTGGAGGAGTTTGTGAGGCAACCACCTGAGCAGCCTACTGTCCCTGCGTTGGTCTGCCGCGGCCAAGGTGGAGAAGGAGAGGGGGGCAGTAGGGCACAGGTGGAGGAGAGTAGGGATTGTCATGTCTCGGCGAAGCAGTGGGCGGGGGACACGAGTCTGGTGGCTGTGGAAGTGCTAGAGCACCTGCCTGAGCAGCAGTGTGCAGCACTCCAGCACCAGCTCGGTTCATACCCCACTGGTCGTGCCGAGCCCCTGAGTCTCACAACTCGGGCGGTGCGAGATGTTCCGCAGGCAGGTCATGTGACTGTTAAAAGACCGTTAGCCTCGTTGTTTCGGTGGTTTAAGGTGGGCGACGAGGCCTTGGCATGGTTGCCAGGTCAGGGTCGACCCATGGCTGCCAGGGTGGTGGTCAAAAGGAGGACATTGAGCAGATTGGTAAGGTCGGCTGTGGTATCGCAGTGCCCGGTCGTCGATAGCCTCCCAATGCTGCTCTAGTCTAATGCAACAGCCCTACCATAGACCGACTGTATCTGGCCATGTCGCTGAAAGCGGTGATGCTGCGCAGGCAGATGTCGTCACAAGGAATGCGGGGGGTGCGCATGTACGGTATCGGCGGGGAAGCCTTAGCAATAATGAACTGTGGGAGTGACTGCACGGGTGGTACTGATTGTCCCTCTCATGACCTGGCTGTTCTAGGGACGAAGGTGGAGAAGGAGGGAGACTACAGGTTAGAAGCTGCGGTCTCGGCTGGGTTGTGGAGGGCACAAGGCATGTTGTTCGTGGAGACAGTGCAAGGCAGTTATTTACTAGGCTATGGCAGTACTTTCGCATGTTTGTTGCTTCTCCAGGCCTGAGGTACGGGGTAGAATCCGACATGCAGGCTGGAGATAGTGCAAGGCTCAGTTTAATTCCCTGCCGTATAAATCCTGCTCGACAGCCTATGGTGCAAGCAGAGCTGGATTACGTGTGGACGAAGGATCTGAGGGATAAGGAATGTCGTGAGTGGTCGTTGCTTGTAACTTTGTCCGAGCGTGCTAAAGAGGTATGTGGTTTTGTTGTGGACGGGAGTACCTACCAGTGCAATGTTGTGCCTGACGGACTTAAGAATGCACCAGCAACGTGTCAGAGCCTGATGAATGAAAGTGAAAAGGACGATGATGCGCTGGGGCATTTCGAGATCTATGTTCCAGCCTATGGTCCGGTCGGTGTAGTTTACCCAGATCATTACCCTCTCGAGATCTTGGACCAGTTTCACAATCGGAATATGAGGCTGACCAGGTGGTCACTAAGGTTATTGGTACATAACCTGGACATAAGCCATATTGCCGGTTGTGACAACGAGGTTGCATGTGGTCGTTCAGGGGTATATGATCCTGGGTAAATTGACACACGGGTAGCCTCCTGCTTTGGTTTGAGTAGTATTTTGCGCTTGGTGCTTGTTGGCTCGCGGTTGTAGCCCAGCGTATTGGGTCGTAAAGCAGGATTGTTGAGCGTTTGGTATAGAAGAAAATAGGCTGCCCTTATAGTGCAGCCGAAAAAAACATATTAAAATATAAAAATCATATAAAAACTCTTTCTTTTTGATGAAGATAATTGTATAAGTTTGTCATAGCCTATAAGGTTTGAGTAGTCCACGAACTATCAAACGGCTGAGCTGCTGTAAGCTCGCTCTGGGAGCATGATATTGTGTCTTTTACTATTGTTGGGAGGAGTTATGAAATGTGAATTTTTTTTTATATAAGATGTGTTTTAGTGATAAACTCAGCGTTGTTTTAGTGCCATGCGGTCGCTGGGTGTGAGGGGTTTGATGGGGTTCTGTATATCAGATTTTAGCTCAGGGTTGAGCAAGTAAAATCTTGGGGGAGGTGTGACGCATGTCGAGTATGAGCATGCTGTACAGAACGCCCAGTCAGGCCCCACTCTCGCTAGGATCGTCAGGGCAGGAACTTTGGCTGTAGTCTGTGTAGAGTTTCCTAACTCAGTTTATGTGAACCGTTGTACTATAAGTATTATCATTATGTATTTTGTTTTCTTCTGAGTCAACGAGTTCTATTTTATATCATTAGATATAAGTATTGTGTGTGGGACTTGTATGTAATGATGAGAGGAGAGATATTACGTGGCGGGGGATCAGTGAGTACGCCACGCGGGCCGGTAGGCCTAATTCCCTCCTCCTTCCTCCCTTCCTCCCTTTCAGCGCGTGGGAAGTTCTTTGTCGATCCCAGATTGAGAGAGTATATGACGTCATGATTGCCAGTGGGCGGTCCTTAAGTAGTTTGAGATATGCCGCTAGAGGGCCGAGTATAAAAAGAGAGGTTTTTGCCACCATGCTTCAGAACTCATCAGGCAAAGCGACCTCTCATATCCCTTGCAACTATCGATATTCTTCCGACTGATGTGAACTTTCTCTACTCTCTGAACAGCCTATTTTCTTCTCTTCTCGTCCCTTTTTAACCAATGACCCCTTTGGTGCAGATTTAGTCAGCCAAAGTATTATCGCTTGAGTTCTCACGAGATAAGTGCCTGTTAGATAGCCTATTTTTGGAAGGGTTAACTAGAATAGGATTGATTGATGTTTGTTGCACTCGTATATGTATTTCCCTGTGTACTATTATTCATGTTCCTGTTTTCTGCTGGTTTAGGTAATGCTAGACTGGGATAGGGTTCCTCGAGTTGTGATTTCCTATGAGTGCTAGGTTGGTTGAACCAGCACAATTGCAACGGAGACGTGGGAAGCCTAGGGGGTCTTTTTGATTGTGTACCGTGGGAGTTTAGCACTGTGTTGCGAGTGAGGGCTTTTGCCTGTGCCACCCAACACTGTGCTATCTCATTTGCTTGACTTTGAGAGGATCGCCAGGAGAGAACCAGATACTAGTGATCTGGATCTCTCAAGAGAGCATCCCGTCAATTACCGTAATTTGGCCGCACAGTCTTAAGGACCTCGCTAGGCTACGAGCCGCTTGCTCAGCCATTGTCTCTTAACCTTAGATATCCCAGCTAGACTTTGCTCGACCAGCAGATACAGTATAGTATTGAAGCTTCTCCTTATGTATATTATTGTTTAAGCACTATTGATTTCATGCGTGGCACGCTTAGCTACTTCAGAGATTAGTGGCCCACGAGCACAATCTTAGTAGGCTATTGCCAGTGCATTGTCGGAGTACTTCTTCTTAATGTTTGCCATATCCTATTGCTTATTCTTATAATTCTTCTTATGTCAATTTAAAGCCTTTAATTACCAGTGAGTTATTCATTAAATTGCTGTTCAAAATCCGATACTTACTTCTTATGAGTATTCGAGAAGCATCTAACTTATCAGAAGATTCCTTGCTTGATGCTCGAGGACTATTGTTTAACGTAACGTAATAGTGCCGATCCGAAGTAGAGGGTGGAGGACTTCTTAAGTTCTTAGTTCAAGGGTGGATTACTTCGGCTTCGGCCAACACTATTCTTTAGTGTTGTAGTACTTTCTTCTTTGTTTGATTGTTGACCAGACTAGATAACTCCCGTCTTGTTATTAGTCTGTTGTGTGAAACGCTAGTACCGAGTTCTTGTATACCCCGTTATAGCAGATAGAACTCTGGAGGGTAGTGGCGTTTTTTGTTCGGCTGGCAGTACTCTGGGGTTGGGATCGTGTGTTTCCGTTGTGGCAGCGAGCCATACTCGAGTCCTGTGTAAGAGCCCTAGTGTACCCGAGTGCCCGGTCGTAACAAAGGGCTGGCTACTGACTGATAGTGTACACATTGAGATAATTATCATACTAATGAGAAATTTGTATGGATAGAATGAAAGATGGCTGGCCAAACAGACAGACAAGTAGATAGACATAATGAAAGCCTGAAAACTTAACTCTTTCGCTCTTGGATAAGTAATAAGTTCAAATTTGCACGCACCCAAAGAATCTCGGCTTGGCTAACCCCAGAATATCGCTAGGTTTTAATCCACATGAATTTTACCCACTGCATTATAGTATACATCAATATATAGAGGACAGCCCATTCTACACTATGAAATAATAAATACCATGTAAACTTTGAAATATCAGTTAAAATTGGTTGGTAACACTTCAACTTGTATTATTGGTCAAATTTCCCTAGCAAGTATATATATACTGTATATATATATATATATATATATATATGTTTTTATGAAATAGAGTATTTATTAACATTCTTTCCAATAATGGCTTCAGCATTTGTCTAATATCAACATTTGTTATATGAATATCATCAAACAAATATATATATACGATGCTAATATTCGCGGATCAACAATAACATTTCTTGTCGGTAGTGTTGAACCCACAACAATTTATATTACAGGATTTTATTATAAGTCAAAAGTGACAAACATTCTTCAATTTTACTGTAGCAAAATCTTGAACACATCGCAATAAAATAGCTATGATTGTTCCCGAAAATATAGTATATCTTCCAAGTTACTTCAACTTTAGCTCACCATTGTATAAACATTTATTTGGCCAATATACTTCTGTATAAATTTGTCTATCATCAATATTTGATTTTAGATGAATATAATACAAATCATTACGGGCTAGCTGCCTTGGTGCCGTAAACGCTTCATTTCATGGCGGGTTTTTACCACTTGTTGTAAGGTTTGTGCCTTTGAAATGTAGCTGTGTATATAGATTAATGCATTAGGAATAGTATAAATCAATACCATATAATTATGTACTGGAGACAAATAACAGGGAGTCCATGTATATCTATTATATCCGAATTTGGCATTTTAGAAGCCATTTAATACTTCTTCTAAAATAAGATCTGATCTTGTGGCATCCCTTCTAAAATCGATAAATACAACCTTGAGAGCCTCTCTGCCAATTGTGATGCTTTAATCCAGCGTGCAACGATTTCATGAACAAATGGACCTAAACTGACTGGACTACATTAGATGGTGTTTCGTTGCAGGGGTTTCCTCTCTGGAAATGCACAACGAAATTTATTTAGTTGCAGAGTACAGTCCGTATATATATATATATATATATATATATTGTATATTACCCAATTACTGCTCCATTTTACAGTAATATGGTTCTTTAGCCCCAGGGAAGGACTAAATGATTATCGTACTGTCCAATTAAAACGATGCAGGTGTGTAAGCCCAACACCATATTGCTAACTTCTTAATTTTCTATATAGTCTGAACATTGACTGACTGGTAAAGATATTTTCTGTGTGCCCCTCCCATCCTCCCAATTTATCCACTTGACAATATGAACCAGTTACTCTCTCATAGTTTTGTTGTAGTTTATCAGCCAAAGTATTTTCCCCTGTCACGCCCCATTCTCGTTTTCTGTTATTAATATAAGAGGACACTCCGCCCCCTCCATCTAATATATAATAGTGGGACATCTACTGGAAAGAGGGGGAGGGGCGCTATAATACATGGAGAGAGAGAGAGAGAGAGAGAAGAGAGAGAGAGAGAAGAGAGAGAGAGAGAGAGAGAGAAGAGAGAGAGAGAGAGTATGGATAAGCAGACAATTGAGACTGCGAATTTCATCATTTTGAAAATTGAAATTAATTATGAATAATAGGCCTTAGGATAATGTTTTCTACTACTACTACTACTACTATTAATAAATAATAATTATAATAATAATAATAATAATAATAAAAATAATGTAATAAAGTTAATAATACAAATATATAATATACATATATATCTACCAACAAAGCCTAATATGAACACAGAGTACTTCCAGTTCACTAAAGACACTTTCACTGCCTCAGCAATAACCTTTATGACCTCTGTAATTATTACGGATGCCAATGAAGCAACTTGGTTGAGCCAGAGAGTTAATGTGTTACTGTTGTTGTAATACAAGGAAAGTTTTGTGTTTAAATAATTAAGATGTTTCCTATTCCGGTGTCCGTGTTGAAGGGATTAATTATACAGTCATTTAATTTACGGGTTCGAGTTCGTTAAGTAGGGATGGTTGGTTTTTATGGACCCCCTTCTCCCTAATGTTTAGCCCCATTTGATGTCAGATTTTAAGACGTTAGGCCCATTAGTTTGGCGATTTTAAGAAATTTTTACCCCATTTCTTTGTCATTATTAAGACCTTTTGCGCCATATAAGTCGATTTTTTCCTGGCTTCGCCGGAGAAATTTTTCTATCGAAAAATGTACAAATTTAGCCAGCTGTCTAACTCATTATCGAAAATATGGTTGCTCACTATCGCTCGCCAGGTATTATTCGACATCTGGATGGTGCTGAATGGTGCCGGAATGATACAACACAGAGAGAGAAAAAAAGAGCAGGTAACCCCCCTTTTCTCCATTAGCTCCCTGTCCTCCCAGAATCTCATATTTGCCAAACCCTGTCAGTGTTCGTGGCTCCTGGTAAGACTTGGTTTACATACTGAAGGATCTCATTGTCTGCCTCATTCTCTCGGCCTCATTTTCATGTTGCACTTTCATTTCGACATCATTGTGTGTTAACACTGTAGCAACGTGGTGGGGGTTATTAATACTTTGAAGGTTTTCATTGTTTGTTTTTATATGTTCGAACAGGTGACTGGTCAACTCAACCAGTAGACCATTTCAACCAGTAGCTCTCAACCAGTACCAAATCAACCAATACGGTTAGGTTAGTACTATATTTTGGCACTGGTTTGGTTGGTCTGGGTTAATTTGGCACTGGTTGAGAGCTACTGGTTGAAATGGTCTACTGGTTGAGATGACATGGAACCGTTCGAACAGTGTAATTATATGTAGTCGCTAGCTTTACTCGTTATTAATTACAGTATAATACTCGTATACACGCCACATTTTTTAACATTATTAATTAACATCGTTCTTAACACCAATAACCCCAAATGTAATTATGAAAGCATGCGATATTACAGTGTTACCCATCAATTTAACCTTACATTTTTATATCACAGTTTAAGGGGAAAGGGATAATATATTGACTTGCCAGTATAGTGGGACACTGTAAAATACTGTAGGCCTAATACTCTGAAACCTTAAAGGGAGATGGTTCACTTTTTGGGCGATTTTTGCATGTATTCGTTATTTATCTAGTGTCCTCCCTAAACCTCCATCAAATTTAAAAAAAAAAAACATCCATTAGATCCCCCTTCTAGATTAATGTGTACATTATTCGGTAGAAAAATGTCCCGGCCAAAGGCCGGTTCTTCCAACAGTATAGGCTCACTATCGTTCGCCAGGGAAAAAATCGACACCTAAATAGCACGAAAGGTCTAAATATTGACGAAGAAATGGGGCGAAAGGTCTTAAAATAGACTAACTAATGGGGCAAACATCTTAACATCTGAAAACTAATGGGGTTAAACATGACGGAGAAAGTGGTCCAGAAAACCGGGCCATCCCCCTCTTTTCAGTACGGTGGCTTCATATACAGTATATCTCTATTTGTTATCATTAGACAATTCTTCTCTCTCTCTCTCTCTCTCTCTCTCTCTCTCTCTCTCTCTCTCTCTCTCTCTCTCTCTCTCTCTCGGAAGGTAGTTTACATAGCTAATGACCTGAACTCATTACTTTGTTCCTTCTTAACTGCTCTTTTCCGTTTCAACTTTCCTCTTCATTTCTTAAGATGTAGCATTTTTGCATACTTTGTCTTTGGCTTACGTTTTCTTTTAGCCTATGATGGTAATTTTTAGTTAAAGAAAACAGCCACTCACAAACTTTTGGGTGTTTAATTACTTGTATACGAATAATTCTGTATTAATGTTAGTTTTGGTGTGAGTTTGATCTCTAGGGTTCACTAAATAATTGAGTATGACAAAAGTTAATTTCTTCGTCTCCCTTTTCTCTCTGTTCTTCTCATTTGTCAGCATCATCTCTTCCTCTCTTGTTTACTCACCTGTATTTCTTCTGGTTCATTTTCTCAGCCACCCTCCTGCCATATCCATTCACCTTCCTCTTATCTCTTATGTTACCTACCGCAACTCTCAAGCTATAAACTTTGTTAGAAAATCATCGGAAAGATAAGTCAAAGCTAAATATTTCGTTATCAAGAACTGTTAATTTTTGTAGTAAATTGTCAAACGATGATGCAGAGTACTGCACGGTCCAAACATTCAAAGGTCGCCTAGAAATATATTTCGCCTTACATCCTTGACTGACTAAGTTCATGCCGCAGGCCTTACAAGATGAATACACAATTGGACCTAAAGACTTGATCATATAATGCCAACCCCTTGCTTTACACTAACATTTTCTGAACCTGCCCCTCTGGAAATTGTAGCCCTAAATTGCATTATGTACTATGGATGAGTTTGCTTAAAGAATATGTAGCTAGTGTTCAACATTAGCAACAAATTGTGCAGAGTCTACTAAGCTGGTGGGTTTGAATACAAGAGAGGTCGACTGAATGCAAAGTCGACCGCTACGTTAACTAGACCGAACACAAACTCGGCCTCATGGAGAGTCTAACCTAACCTTAGCCCAGCCCATCATAACCTAACCTAACCTAAGCCCAGCCCATCCTAACCTAACTAATAACAGCTCATCCTAACCTAACCTAACCTAAGCCCAGCCCATCCTAACCTAACCTAACCTAACTTAACCTATCCCAACCCAACCTAACCTAACCTAACCCAACCCAACCCAACCCAACCCAACCCAACCTAAGCCCAGCCCAGCCCATCTTAACCTAACCTAACTACGCACTTAGTATAGCCAAACATAACCTAGCCTAGCCAAGTGTGTTAGCCTAGTTCTGAGCTGAGGTGACATGCAGACGTTATGTTGGTGTGACCATGCTGGCAGTTAAAGCTGAGGTCACATGCAGACGTTATGTTGGTGTGACCATGCTGGCAGTTAAAGCTGAGGTCACATGCAGACGTTATGTTGGTGTGACCATGCTGGCAGTTAAAGCTGAGGTCACATGCAGACGTTATGTTGGTGTGACCATGCTGGCAGTTAAAGCTGAGGTCACATGCAGACGTTATGTTGGTGTGACCATGCTGGCAGTTAAAGCTGAGGTCACATGCAGACGTTATGTTGGTGTGACCATGCTGGCAGTTAAAGCTGAGGTCACATGCAGACGTTTATGTTGCGTGTGACCATGCTGGCAGTTAAAGCTGAGGTCACATGCAGACGTTATGTTGGTGTGACCATGCTGGCAGTTAAAACTGAGGGTCACATGCAGTTGGTGTGACCATGCTGGCAGTTAAAGCTGAGGTCACATGCAGACGTTATGTTGGTGTGACCATGCTGGCAGTTAAAGCTGAGGTCACATGCAGACGTTATGTTGGTGTGACCATGCTGGCAGTTAAAGCTGAGGTCACATGCAGACGTTATGTTGGTGTGACCATGCTGGCAGTTAAAGCTGAGGTCACATGCAGACGTTATGTTGGTGTGACCATGCTGGCAGTTAAAGCTGAGGTCACATGCAGACGTTATGTTGGTGTGACCATGCTGGCAGTTAAAGCTGAGGTCACATGCAGACGTTATGTTGGTGTGACCATGCTGGCAGTTAAAGCTGAGGTCACATGCAGACGTTATGTTGGTGTGACCATGCTGGCAGTTAAAGCTGAGGTCACATGCAGACGTTATGTTGGTGTGACCATGCTGGCAGTTAAAGCTGAGGTCACATGCAGACGTTATGTTGGTGTGACCATGCTGGCAGTTAAAGCTGAGGTCACATGCAGACGTTATGTTGGTGTGACCATGCTGGCAGTTAAAGCTGAGGTCACATGCAGACGTTATGTTGGTGTGACCATGCTGGCAGTTAAAGCTGAGGTCACATGCAGACGTTATGTTGGTGTGACCATGCTGGCAGTTAAAGCTGAGGTCACATGCAGACGTTATGTTGGTGTGACCATGCTGGCAGTTAAAGCTGAGGTCACATGCAGACGTTATGTTGGTGTGACCATGCTGGCAGTTAAAGCTGAGGTCACATGCAGACGTTATGTTGGTGTGACCATGCTGGCAGTTAAAGCTGAGGTCACATGCAGACGTTATGTTGGTGTGACCATGCTGGCAGTTAAAGCTGAGGTCACATGCAGACGTTATGTTGGTGTGACCATGCTGGCAGTTAAAGCTGAGGTCACATGCAGACGTTATGTTGGTGTGACCATGCTGGCAGTTAAAGCTGAGGTCACATGCAGACGTTATGTTGGTGTGACCATGCTGGCAGTTAAAGCTGAGGTCACATGCAGACGTTATGTTGGTGTGACCATGCTGGCAGTTAAAGCTGAGGTCACATGCAGACGTTATGTTGGTGTGACCATGCTGGCAGTTAAAGGGGGTCACCTGGTTTTTTTCTCTCCTTTTCTCTCTTTCTCTGGCTTGTATCCATTCGGCCTCATTCAGCCAACTGTTTTAAGGGGAGATTTCCACCTGGAGGACTTTTTTCTGAACCTCTTTCTCCCTCATGTTTAGCCCATTGCTTGTGAGATTTAAAGACGCTTGCCCCATTAGTTAGGCGATTTTAAGAACCCTCGCCCCATTTCTGTCAATTGTATTCGTGCCATTTAGGTGTCGATTTTTTCCTGGCGAGCGATAGCGAGCCTGTAATTTAAGGGGAACCGGCCTTCGGCCGGGAAATATTTCTACCGAAAAATGTACAAATTTATCTTGAAAGGGGGTCAAGGGGGAGAAATTTTAAGCTTGATGGAAGTCTAGGGAATCAACTAAAACCTCCCCTTAAGACGTTTATCCCCCATCCAGGTGTCGATTTCTTCCTGGCAAGCGAAAGCTAGCCAGCATTGTATGAAGAAATTTGGCTTTGCCGGAGACATTTTCTATCGAATAATGTACAAATTTAGCCTGCTGTCAAGAACGTTTCAAGAAATATGCTGGCTCGCTCCCGCTCGCCAGGAAAATAATCAACACCTGGATGGGGATAAACGTCTTAAAACAATAGGCTGAATGGGGCCGAATGCATACAAGCCAGAGGCAGAGAGAGAGAGAAAAAAAACGAGGTGGGCCCCCTTAACGACCACCGTTGCCACATAATGCTTATTGTTCATCAAACAGCCTAGTGAAGAAAAATTAGATCTTTTGCTGTTTTTTGTTACACACACACACTAACACACACATACACATACACGCACACACATACACACACTCTCTCTCTCTCTCTCTCTCTCTCTCTCTCTCTCTCTCTCTCTCTCTCTCTCTCTCTCTCTCTCTCTCCCTCTCTCCCTCTCACTAAACCTCTGGACATTGGATTGTCTGCAAGATCTTTTACTGGGTGATTGTTTGCACAGGAAGCCAGAATCTATTTCTGGGGAATTCCCAGGGATTACGAGAAATGTGTGAGAGAGAGAGAGAGAGAGAGAGAGAGAGAGAGAGAGAGAGAGAGAGAGAGAGAGAGAGAGAGAGAGAGAGAGAGAGAATAATGTAACTCACCACGTTATTGACCTACGATTGTTATACAGTAAGTATACGTACAAGATTGAACTTGAGAGTGGTGTACACATCTGCGAGAATGATCAGTGACTTCATAACAAACTTATTCAGCTACGGGTTAGTATTAAACAGATTGCCTAAGCGTCTAGTGAGGCTTTATCATTTATTATTTATAACTACCGGTATATGTTATATTTTTCTCGAATGTTAACTTTTATTCTGTTTATAAACATCACAGCTCAGCTTACATATTCAATTACAAAGTTACTTTTGAAGTGGATGGGGAAAACTTTAGACGAGTCATAGCTGCAGACAATTATTGATAAGTTATTTTGACTTTATATTGTCTTTGTCCCAGTTTTGGTTTGCTTAGTTTGCAAGTTTTACATTTTAATTGTACTAAAACAAATTGTATATTGATCCTACTAACTGCTTGGTAGTATAAGTAGTGTCAATTGCTTAGGTACACCATAGCCAACTGTATCAGTCATGCTGGTGTACCCTGCGTAAAAGATTTGCAATAAGATTATTCACAAACTCAATACAATTGTTCAACTTCATTCCCCCCCTATTAAAAGTTTTTCCAAGTGACAGACATATTAGTTATGGCGGAGTGAAAGATCTGTGTTGAGAGGAATGTGTCTGGAAGTCAGTTATATCTTTACCCTTCGAAGACACAACAGTAATCGTGGAGTCATATACCATTTGCAGATATTCATAGAGTTACATCGATCACAATTAGGCAGTTTGGACTTAAATTTAAATTAGCAAATGCTATTACGTAGAAGACAACGACATTAGAGTAGAAGACTCCTTCCCCACCCACCACTCCGACTAACTTAGGGTTGACATGGAACAGCAAAATGTGTGTGTGTAAAAGAGAGAGAGAGAGAGAGAGAGAGAGAGAGAGAGAGAGAGAGAGAGTACAAAGGAGTACAAAGGAAATCAAGCAACAACAGGTCTAGTGACTCTTCTAGGCTGCTTGTCCTCCAAAACACTGAGGATCAAGTGTCCAAACAGTGGTTTAGAGTGGGTAAGGGAACATTGGAAAGGGAACTACTGCCCTAGAACTAATGTCCGTGGCAGGATTAGGAAGTTAGTAGGGGACAGATGGGTTAGTAACTGAGGGGGGTATACAATAAAGTTATTCATTTACAAACGCAGTCAGTTGCGGGTTTGATGCGAGATATTTGTCTAAGCGGAGTTTAAATGAATCAACGGTGCTGCAGTCTATAACGTCTCGGGGAAGCCCATTCCACAAGTTGACAACTCGATTGAAGAAGAAATTCTTAGATTCGTGTGAGTTAAAAGATTTACCAATAATTTTGCAACCGTTTCCCCGCGTGTAATTAGATTGGTCGATAGTGAAGTACTTACTACAGTTCATATTGTCGATGCCTTTGATGATTTTGAACACTTGAATTAAGTCGCCTCTTAATCTGCGCTGGGTTAAAGGAAATAGATTTAATTCTCTAAGACGCTCTTCGTATGGTTTGTTCTTTAGGCTAGGTATCATTTTGGTAACTCTACGTTGAACTCGTTCTAGCTTGTTTATATCTTTTTGGTAATAAGGGCACCAGGATTGAACGCAGTATTCCAGAAGAGGGCGGACTAAGGAATTGTAAAGGGTTAGGATAACATCTTTGGATTTATGCTCAAATGACCTGCCTATAAAGCCAATTATTTTGTTTGCCTTCTTAACAACTTCTGAACATTGTTGACTCGGTTTTAGGTTACTCGATATTGTTACTCCCAGATCGGTTTCTTTGTTTACATTCTTAAGCTGAGTGCCATTCATCGAATAGTTTGCTTTCTCATTTAGGTATCCGATATGTAGTACTTTACATTTATCCGCATTGAAACTCATTTGCCAAATTTGGGCCCAACATGACAATTTATCTAGATTGTGTTGCATATCGTCAACTTGTTCTTTTGAGAGTACGCTATTTGCAATTTTTGTATCGTCAGCAAATTTCGAGACTGTACAGGTGAGACCCTCATCTATGTCGTTGATGTAAATTAGAAAGAGAATTGGTCCTAGTACCGATCCCTGGGGTACCCCACTACTTACATTGGTCCATTTAGATGCCTTACCGTTTATGACTACTCTTTGCTTTCTGTCGCTGAGCCAATTTTCTATCCATTTCAACACACCATCTTGTATTCCATGCGCTTTTAGTTTTAGCAGTAATCGTTTGTGGGGAACTTTGTCAAAGGCCTTTTGAAAATCAAGGTATATAATATCTACAGCTTTACTCTCATCGTAGAGGTTGAAGATATCGTGGAAGAAGTCTAAGAGGTTTGTTAAACAGGAACGTTTTTTACGAAAGCCGTGTTGAGTATCTTTAAGTAAGTTATTTGCCTCTAAGTGATTTACGAGTCTATCTCTTATGACCGTTTCTAGCATTTTACATACAATTGAGGTTAAGCTAATTGGACGATAGTTACTGGGTAGGG